>JAXBDA010002838.1:0-39127 GCA_036023075.1 Gaultheria prostrata | reverse complement strand
GCGCAAGGATTTGAGTCTACTAGGGCTTAGTGAGCAAGCAGCACTTGATCGAGCTCAGTGGAGGAAAAGGATTCATGTAGCCGACCCCAATTGATTTGGGACATAAGGCTCGGTTTGGTTTGGTTTGATACAGATTATAATATCTTCAGGATACTGATTACAGACTCTAAGATTTGAGCATCAGAAATGTATGTTTACAATATCAAACCCCATGATTCCTAGAACTCAGACTTAAGTCCTTACACATGATAGAGGAATTGGCTAATTTCGACAAAATCAACAACTGGAACATTCTCGTTTCCAATAAAATTTGCAACTTGTTGAATTACACCCAACACTATTGAAGAAGTGAACATAAATCTTCAAGATTTAACCCTTATAGTGTAATTCCATACAATTAGGATTATGCAATTCAAAAAGAATCAGTGAAAGTAATTTCACCTTAAAATCTAGTGCAAAACAATAATAGAAGCAATTAAATAATAATGAAAACTATTACATGATTATATGGTTATTCGTTCATTCTTATAACTATAAAAAATTATGAATACCATACATATAAAGAATTGAGCAAAGATAAATGCCTAAGCACACGACACGATTAAATGTCATGTTCGTAGGCTTCTTCATGAAGGTATGCTTTACTCTCAAACTCAGCTACAGAGCTTGTCATTATCACAACATAGAGTTCAAAATTTACTCCCCAAAAAAAAAAAATCACTTTTTCAACCCTTCCGGTCTTGGATATAGAAATGGAAACCAATCTTGCCGAATTGGCTTTTAAGAAAGTGACATAGCGCCAAGTAATGCCAAAATCTAAAAGGGATTTATTTATAAATAAAATCCAAAGATGAATTGTGCACAAATAGTTCCAACCTACAGCATCGTAATCCACAAATTCCAACCCACAACCCCAGTTTCATATCTAGAAATTGGAATCCAAAGAAAGATTGAGCACAGATAGTTTCAATCTACAGTATTTGTAATCGATAGATTCCATTCAAAGCCCTAATTTCACAAGATCAATTGGAAAACGCCTCAATTAAATGGAAATCACACGAATCAACAAAAGCAAACAGTGTAAAAAGAATGTGTACAGACAACCCTTAATCCTCCATACATCTGGCAATGTGTTGCTTCACTCACAGAAGAAAGGCGAATTTGGAATTAGGGTTTTTACTCTCACACTGAAACAGTAATTGTTAGTTCCCTCCCCGATGAAAGGCGGTTTCATCAGAGAATTATTATTATTCTATCTTATGAATTTCGTCGTTTACAGGTATAGATAGATAGTAGTAGACAGACACTAGGAGAAAAAAAAAAAGTGAAGGGGATTTCGACACTTACCATTACCCATATGATCTTCTTCTTCTTCTTCTTCTTCTTCTTCTTCTTCTTCTGGATAATTTTGTTGGCGTGAATTTGCTGCGTGCAGAAGATCCTCTGGGTCATTCAGCGCCGACATCTTCGTTCTAATTCCTCCGTCTCCAATTCCTGCGTCTGTGGGATGAAATTTTTAGCACTTCTATTTTTCCGTTGGTGAATTACGCATACCACCCCTGATCTAATGGAAATTACACTGATTCCCTAAGTGTTTGTCTCTTTGCAGTGGACTAGCGGATAGTGCATGTGCGATGCACATACAAATATACATTAGGTTAGGTCCAATACAATCATACTCTATTTTAGTGCTAATTTGTTGTAATGCATTGAACAACGATGATGATGAAAATCGTGTCATCAAAATGAAACTTGAGTGGAGGAACATAAAATCGTTAATCAAGGAAAATCGTACTCAATGTTAGAATTTAAAATGTTAAGTTGTTTTTGTAAAAAAAAAAAGAATGAGAACCATGATGGTATTATTAGTAATATTGCAAAAGGAGAATTCACTTTTTTTTTTTGGTGAAGTTGTAAATATTGGTTTATGGTAATCCCCGAAATAGTTACGCATTTTTTTTTTGGGTAACTAAAATTTTAGGGCTGTACTATAAGCTTCTTCATTAAATTAAATTAAAAAAACAAAAGATCCCAATTACGTGATTATTCAATCTGATAATAACTTAAGAATTGAATAAGACTGGGAACCAAACCTTTTAAACGATCTTTTAGGAATGATTTTTTGCAGAAATGTTTTTAACACTCTCTTTTTACCAATGGAACTTCCCCTTTTGTCTTTTAGGTTGGGTAAATTTACTTAACTACCCATTGATACAATAACTTTTCACCAAATGCATAGCCTATTTTGTAGATTCACATATAAAAAGACAAAAAGAAGAGTGTAATTAGTAAAAAGGAGAGTGTTAAAGTCATTTTTCTTCTTTTTAACAGTTGTTCTCAAAGAGAAGAAGGCCCGAATTTCATTTTCAAGTAAAATGATAGACAACATAAAAGTTCTAATTCTTGGAAGTGCACAATAAGAGAAAAAGAACGAAAATGCTAAGGGCACCAAAGAAAGAGGTACTGAAAATGTATTAACTGTTTGCAGGGCTTATTTTTAGGTATACACGAACAATCTAAACTGTTCGTAAATTTTAAAATAATCGGTGTCCCTTAAAAAATTCAGCTCAAATTGATATGCAAACTTGGGTGATTCAACATTCTAATTTCTCATTCAGAATTTAGGATCCTGAATTCTAAATGAAATGAAAATTTCTTGTTTTGATCAACCACTTATACATATCCAATTGAGCTGATTTTTTGAAGAGTGGTTTGAAAAATTATTTTAATATTATTTAAAAATTTGAATCAGTCATGGGGGATCCAAAAGTGGGTCCCCGCAAGCTATTACTACAATTTCGGTATCCCCTTCTCCGGTACCCATAGTTGGGTTTGAAAAAGTATATGACTAAACAAAAAATGGGAAAAAAATGGGCGAAAAAATGGAACTGAATTTTTGAAAGGAAAGAAAAAATGAAACACATTACACATTTTTTTTTTAAATAAAAAATAAAAAAAAAAGTCCCAATTTTTATATTCATCAATTCAAAAGCAATAAAAAAATCCCGTGAGAGGGGGAGAGAGAGAGAGAGTACGGACAAGAAATCTCCACATGGGGCCAAAACTTTTCTGACGTCCTTTGTTTCTGACAATACCCATAAGGATTTGGAGAAATTACAACTTTTTATGCCCAAAGCACAACTTACCATAAGGACAAACCGGTAAATGAGGCCCAAGGATTTACTGTGAATGATTTGATTTCAACTCGTCATTGGGGATGAAAACACTGTTTAATTCGTACGTGAAACACTGTTTATTTCAAGACGAAAACACTGTTCATTTGCACTCACACTTTTTATATAGGAGAGAAATGGAAAGTAAATTACATCATTGCCCTCAGATATCATTTTGCTATTTTTTCTTTCCTCCCACCATGTCTCCTTCCGCAATCTAGATAAAAACACCTATGGCCCGTTTGGATGGTGTATTAGTTTTGAGGGGATTAAATAGTAAGGGGGATAAAATAGTCGGGGATTAAATAATAAGAATGGACCCACATTGATTTGACAGTTAAAAAGTGGGATTAAATAGTCCATGGTTTAGACGAGTGATTAAAAAAGGGTGGATAAAATAGTCTATAGTTTGGATGGGATTAATGGGGGAAAATAGGGTGCATAATGTAAAATCATATTAAAATACTTTCTTGCCCTTGGTAATGCATATATTAGACCATGTATTTATATAGTTATATAAAAACCAACTAGAAATGGATTAATGGACAAATACAATAAATAGAGAAAACATATATTATTTCTCCTTGAAAAGAAAACAATTAATTGAAGTCTCGGTGAACTATTATTACAACTAATTATTTGAGAGACATTTGGAGCGATACAAAAAGACACAATCCCTAAAACATATTAAAACTTCCACCATCTCGATATACTCATGTCGAAAGCAAATCTCCCACTAAACGGAAAAAGGGAAATTGCTTGGTCCTGATCATCCTAAATTGTGGATGGACCTAAACAAAAGGAGCCAAAAATTTAGACATTTTATATTGATTACAACTAATTAACAAGAAATTGAAATGAACTATCTAATCACTTACTCGAACAAGTTCATCACACACTTCGTCCACTGCTATCACCTTATTTATTTTCGTTTTTATCCACTCAAACCCTGGAATTTGAAGCAGATGTTGAATTCTTTGGAAAGTCCTGACCCAACTTTTAATCTTCACTTGAAGAAGCATTTCTGTAATACCACTATTAGGGAAAAGACCGGCCATCATTTGCTCCCGCATTCTCATGAAATTGCGATGAAATTCGTTGTCAGATACCCAAATGCCCATTTCTACAAGGGGCGTATCTGCTCCTCCTTGTTGGTCCAAGCATGGCATGGCAATGGTGGCATTGAAATGGGGAGGAGAAAAAAAAATATGACAGATTTTTTTACAGATGAAGAAGGGAATGGACAAGTACAAAACACATAATATATATTTATAGGGAAAAAAACATATTTCAGTTGATATTATTTAATATCGTGTTGATAGCATAAGTGAAAATAATCACCATTTTGTTTACAAATTTCTAGACACTATAAACGTTGAATATTTGAAATTATAGCCAGTGAAATTGCTAACTTTTACATAACATTAATTGTAGGAAATTATAAATAACATGTCTAGTACAAATAAAAATTACAATTGCATTAGTTACTTAACTATATTATTACAAGTCAAGTACATACTTGACTGCAAACTGGATCAACATTGTGATGCCTGCTCCGAGTAAGACCAAGGTATATTTTTCAACGAACGTTGACTTTTTAGTAAAGTACCAACTGGAGTTCCAGCCTCTTTAACGCTTTCATGCAGCAAAGTTGGCATTACCATCACATCTTCTGTATCCACCATCGCGATAGTGTTGATCAGTCCACCATGGCATTCAATATACCCTCACAAAGCATTATTCGCCTCCTCCCATGATCCATAGCCATTAACCTGTTCGCTAAAAGCCGCCCAACTTTGATACATACCAGAGGCCCTTCCATTACAGACAACATAATACCACTTCTTTCCAGTCATTCCTACTGAAAAATAAAGGAAACAAAAAACATTATATTACATTATCAATTTCGGCTCAGATATCATTGTCTTTTGAAGACCACTGTTACATAGGCACCAATAGGCTGCAACATTAGTTGTCAATTGACCATCTTCTTTTCAACTATGTTCTGTTTAATCTTGCCATCCTAAAAATTATTTCATTCATTAGTTATATTTAGCGTTTCCCAACTATTGCCACAACTAGGGTGGCATTAACTAATTGTCTCTATCGTATTTTAAACACTAAACCACAAGTATGCTTTTGACAGAAGTTGAATTTCTCACAAAACCCACATCAAAAATTGATTTTCTCGTAAAGTTGCCGGAGTGAGCAGTGAAAATCAATCAACCTAACCCAATTGCCACACCAACCACAACTCTCTCTCTCTCTCTCTCTTCTTTATTAGAATTAGGGCTGCCAGTGCAAACAAAAGGGAATCTGAGGGTAGCCAGGTAAATCAATCAACGCCCAACTAGCCTGACCCCTGCTTATAATTAGTTAGGCTTTTCCCTTACTCATCGGAGAAGATGGATGAGAAACCAGGGGTGAAGTTGGCAAGCCAAACGATGGATATGGGAAGGAAACCATGACTATTTACCCCAACCTAGTCATCCCTTTTCTAAATACACCATCCAAACGAGGCCTTACAGTGCTATCGCACCAAGATCACCGGGTTGTCTCTATTCAAGAAGCAATTATGACATTCAATGATGCAAATGTGCTCCTCTTCATAAAACAACATGGGTTATTGCTAGGTGATTGGAAAACAATAGGCAGTGGATTAAGTGGACTAGAGTAACAAGTTTTGGTCTCGACATGGAAAGATGTGGAAGGTGGACTTTTGTCATGGCTGAGAAGAAAGGGTTCACCTATTTAAGAATAACGGTGTGGGTTGTTATTTGTAAGGGTCAGTTTATTTAATTCATACAGCAGACATCTCTCTCTAGGCGGATGTGTGTGTATATATATATATATAATGAATATACAAAGCTAATTTTTTTTATTTGACTAGGAAAATTGAAAACTATAAACACAAGTGGCAAGTTTTTAAAAAAAATACTAACTATAAAATCCAAAAAATAAAATAAAATAAAAACAAAGTTTTACGTTGTCTCCCAAATCAAACCTTGGGTTTTCAATTTGTACAACTAAAACCATATTGTTCCAAGCGGATCTCTATTCAACTCAAAGTTTAACCTTTCTCCCAAATCGAACCTTGGGTTTTCAATTTGTACAACTAAAATCATATTGTTCCAAGTGGATCTCTATTCAACCCTTCCAACCTCCGTCCGTGCCTTGATGGGGAAAGTTAGATCTGGGCGCCAAAACCTTCCCTTACATTGGACTGGGATTGTGGACGGATGGGTTAATTAATGTTTAACTATGAAACAATGTGATTTTTCATTGTTAAGTTGGTTTATCTAATTAGTGCTCCACTCTACATTTCTGGGTTTGAAACCATAGTAATAGAGTCTAATTTCTGCAATTTTATGGGTTTGTCGCAAATGCCTATGGAAGATGGAGCATTTGGAAAAAATAGAGTACATTCTAGATCCAATTGATACTGAAAATTACGAACACATTACATTCCATTATTCATGGGTTCCAAACACATTACACTTCGCAATCTTTTGGGGTTTGAAATTGCCACATAGCCTCGTTCAACAAATCATCCCTTGGAGCATATTTGTCCATCAACTCTTGCAAGGATATCGGCGCCGAGTGACCATGAGAATCATCTGCACGCAGCAAATTCACGCCAACAACAATACCTAGAACAAGAAGAAGGAGAAGAATATCATATGGGTAATGGTAAGTGTTGAAATCCCATTAACTTTTTTCTAGTATTTGTCTACTACTACCTATCTAAACCTGTAAATTTAGTACGCACACAACAACAAAATTCATGAGATAGAATAATAATAATGCTCTGATTTCGAAACCGCCATTCATCAAGGAGGGAACTAACAAATACCATTTCAGTGAGAGAGTAAAAATCCTAATTCCAAATTCGTCTTTCTTCCGCGAGTGAAGCAACACATTGCCAGATGTATAACGCGTCATGGGCTATCTTTTCTTGGATATTTCTCAAAATATTTGGGTAATTCTCATAATTTTTTACTTTTCTGAATCTTCACTTCGAGACGAACCTATAATTACCAAAAAATTGACACAAAACTATCAAACGTAAAAAAAAAAAAAAATTTTGAATAAAGACAAAATTAATAAATCCTTGAGCTAATGGCATTAGAACAATGAATTTGCCCTCTTTGATTGTATCGAATTGGAGGCCTAGGTAGGTACTAATTAATAACCAGTTTTGGTGGTGTAGTTACCTGATTTGGTATGGCCAAATGGTAAAGGAGGTCAAATGATTTGCTGGATTATTTTGTGTATGCCTTACCTTTGTAATTGTCCCTTGGTCTATCTTGTTCCGTTGACATTCAATGAGACCATAAGGAATTTTACTGAGGATAACGGTTACTTTGTGTGCAACTTTGGATTTGTTTTGCTTATTCTAATTCCTTAGGTAGTCTTTCATTCTTGATTTATTGGGCCTCTATTTTTTTAAGTAATCAAGGCACCTGTTGAGTTTGGTGTATAATTAACTTCTCTTTTTTATAACTGCATTTGTTGTTGATCTGGAAAAAGTCCCATTACATTTAGTTTGTTTTGGTATATAGATTCAAGATTTTGAATCTATCATGAAACATGGATGTAGAAGATGATGTGTTGAACGTATTTTTAAATTTTTAGGCTATTCAATCACTATTTTGGTTCATCATAATCGTTACTATCAGTTTGCTTTCTAATGACTTCTAGCGAATTACACGTATTCTTATTTTGGTGGTGTTTGTTGTGCAATACTGTTCGAAAGAGGCAGGTTGGTTTGGTTGGGCGTGGTTAGGAGTATAAACGATTCAAGCCGAGCTAAGTTTTGTAGACCTTAAGCTTGGCTCGTTCATAAACGAGCCGAGCCTATATAAACGTGTCAAGCTTTTGCAAGCCAAGCCGAGCTTTACCGAGCTCGTTACTAAACGAGCCTAAAAATCAAGCTCAAGCTCGACTTGATTACTAAATGAGCTGAGCTGAGCCGAGCCGAGCCTTAGCGAGCCAATTTGTGTTAGAAGATTCATCTCAATCAGTGCGCCAATTTGTGGAGAGAGAGAAGATTAGTGCGCCAATTTGTGTTAGAACACAAACAAACAAATGGAGCACCCAGTTGTGTTAGAAGATTCATCTCAATCAGTGCGCCAATTTGTGCTTGAAGAGGCTTGGGAATTGGCTGCTTTAGAGGTTAATTTCTTGCTTTTATTGTTGCTTGAGGGACATGGGAGATCAGAGCTCTGATAGAAGACATCAAGAGCTGGGTAGCATCAAGGAAATGGGAATTTGTGTGGTGCGGTAGGAAGAAGAATATCGTTGCTCATTGGTTGGCAACGAATTGTCTCAGTGGGAAAATTTTGTTTCATACGGGTTATATTTCGCCTGGCCTAGCTTCTATTGTTGCTAGGGATTCTATTCCGTAGTTGTTTTGTTTCGGTTGTATTTATGCTCATGTAAAAAAGAAAGAGAGAAGACTTATCTATGTCTGTCGGATATTGTCCCATTCTATTTTATATGTCAAATTTCAGTTTCACAAAAAATACTAAATTAAAGAGACTGCTTTGCATAAAAAAAAATCAGTATATTATTAGTTTTGAAATGTTAAATGTTATTGTATGGCATGGATTCTGTGATATTGGGCCAACTCTATTGGCAACCCACATTTTGCAATAGACAACCCATTAGATTGAAAACTCATAGGCTTTATTCGGGTTCCCTTTTTTTTTTCCAATTTTCAAATTTTTTTTCAAAAAGATTTTTTTCAATTATTAATCATATTTCTCTCTCCACTCATTACTTCATTTGTAACGTCCCTAATTTTGGGAACGTTATTAATAATATTAGAACAGTAGAGTCTGAATAAATAATACAAGTCCTTAAATAAAATCCTGGATATTACATTATCAAATACTGGGTCGGGTCTATGGCATCTCTCAAACCTCTGCCGGGTCTGTCCCCAAGTCAGCAGCTTCTCCATACTGCTCCAGATAGTAATGTCCTTCCCGATTATACTGGCAATCTAGCAGAATACGTCCGAGTTGACAAGCAACATCATAGTATTATGCCAGGGGGTAACACCGTGAGCGATAAGCTCAACAAATTACCCTACCAAACTCTAGTCTAGCAATTCTAGAACAATATGTGACAGGGAAATAACAATTTATTCAAGTTCAGTAAATCATGATTTCAAGTAAAGCATAATTTCAAGCGTGGCGGTAAAACAGTGAAACTGAAATCAGAGTGCGTGCAATAGTGTCATTTCTCATATCAACAGTGCCCGTGCCGTAAGGTCAATAGTAGTGTCAATTCAGTATCTCGAATCATTTTCCGTGTCAAATCGGTTTTTTGTATTATTTTCCAAATAATATTCTTCTTCAAATTTCATATCCACAACCCTCAATATCATCTCCCATCGTTCGAAAGTTACTGGGCTCGTTTCCGTCTCGTTTCAACTGACGAGTCCCAGCTTCTCCGCTTGAGATCCCGGTCGTCTTACATCACTGAACTTAAGCAGTCTGTTTGTAAGGTCCGTCCATCTCGCGACTCACTCGACATAGTCCCGGCCGTCTTATATCACTGTACTTAAACAGTCTGTTTATGAGGTCCGTTCATTATCCGTCATCTTTTCCATTTATCATTTCCATCTCTTATCATTATTTCGAAAATCATTTCTCAAAAACCATGTCATGTCGTCGTCGTATAAATTCGTGCTCGTGCAGCATGTCCTTTTCAAACTCTTGTCTCGATGAATTTCTTTCTCGGAAAACGTGTCACTTTAAGACAAAACCATTTTCGGGCGACTACTTTTTGATAACGAGATAACCAGGAAAGTCCCAGGCCGGGGGGGTCGGAATATCCAGTTAATATCACCCATCCCTTTCTTAGACAGCGCAAAGCTTGTCTTTTTGTCAGACTTTCAAGGGTGTTAGCCTTGGGCTATCTCATCATCTCCAGTGAGTCAAATCATTTTGATAAAATATTTTTGGAATATCTCGTATCGTTGAAAATGTATTTTTCATCTCAAACTCGTCGGGCATTATAATGGCGCATTTTTCCCAAGTCAATTTTTCGTGCATGCAAGGTAATGACTACTTTTCTTTCAAAAATCTTCCGGGCATTATGACTACGTGATTTTTGGAACACAATCTCAATGCGGGCATTATAACGACTACGTGTGTTCAAAAGTAAATTTTTCCTACGCCACCATTTTACTTTTTGTCGTAAGCGAAAAACTAGTAAACTTTCTTCCGAACCAACTTATAAACAATTACGGAAAAATTATTTCGACTATGAGGAGATCAAATCGACTACATAAAAATTATTTCTAGTCTAGAAAAACTAGGATAGGGTGTAAGTAAGGTAACTTACGAGTTTCCAAAATTTATTGGGGCCGAATAAGCTAGGTGGGTTCTTCCGGTGGAGACGAACACTTTTCCTTCCTACTTTCTTCCTAATTTTGGATTGGAGGGCGGTCGAGGGTGGTGGAGAGTGGTGGCTAGAGATGGTGGAAGTTGAGTTTCAAGAAGAACTTCAAAGAAAACCACTAAGAGCACAAGTTTACTACAAAAGGTGGTGGGTTTTGGTGTGTGTCAAATGAGCAATATTTGCTCCCTATTTATAGGAGAGCAAATGGGCTCCTCCCCCCCCTTGAAATGGCCGGCCAAACCACCCCATGTGCCAAGAATATTCCATGTAACTTCTCTCCATTTATGAGAGAAGTACAAAAGGGGTGGGTACTTTGAACCATGTTGGCTATTTGGGGTAGGTTGTACAAGGCTAAGGGTTGGGGTATTAAATACAAGCATGTGCTTGGAAGTACCCTAGTTAGTTAGTCACTCTTTGTTGTGTAGAAATTTGCATGGTCACCTTTGATTTTTGGGAGTTTTTGGTACACTAAATTTATTACTTATTGGCTAAGTATCAAAGGGTACATCACATGGCTATTTAGGGTCTAGGAAACATAGGTAGGAATCTCCCATAAATGGGAAGATTCATATCCCCCAATTTTAGCAAGGTCTGGGTTTAGGCTTTAGGTTAACATGTGCACATATTTGGCACATGTTGAAGTACCAACATGGGGTAAGTACTTCCCCTCTCTCTCCCTCCCAACCGGCTCTCTCTCTACTCTCTCATCCACTTGTGTCATCTCCCCGACCACAAATGGACTTAGGTTGACCTAAAGTACTATGGTCGGTGACCTATGGCAAGTGGAAAATTTAAGACGTACTATGGCATTGAATGGAGTGGTTGGAAGGTAGCCCGGGGTTCCGGGTGGTGAAACGGGTAGCCCTCGACACGCACATGTAGTTTTGGTCCAAACCTCGCGAATTAAATAACTAAAAAGAAAATAATTAAACATTAAAGTGAAATAGAAATTAAAATAAAATTGAGAGATTAAAATAAAGAAAATTACTTAATTTAATTAAATATTCAAAATGTAAAATAGGCCGAAATTACGGGTCGTTACATCATTATTCTCAGTTCTCTCTCCGTCTCTCTCCAACCATTTCTTCATTATTCTCATTTCCAAAAACCTAACAAAACACTATCTCAAAAATTGTTCTTAAAATTTTCTTTTCAAAACTCATCCAAACACAGCCATAATTTACTGTAAATAGAATGGGCCGTGATCTTTAATTATGTAAGGGCATCTCCAGTCGTTATGACAAAAATGTATTGTTATATGACACAAAAGTGTAAAAAGTGGGTCCCATTTTTGTGTTATGACAAATTGTGTTGTTAAGGTACTCCCTCCGTCCCATAAAGTTTGTCCGGCACGGAGTCCAAGGACTAAAAAAAAATAGACTTTTGTCAAGAAAAAAATTATTATTTTTGCACAAATTAATAGATCATTGTTTGTTCTATTATTTTGTGGAAAAAAATTAATATTTTTTTTACAAAGAACTAATTTTTTTGAGTCCTTGGACTCCGTGCCGGACAAACTTTGTGGGACGGAGGGAGTAAGAAGTATTGCAATGGTGTTGTTAAAGTGTTGTTAAAATGTAAATATGTGGGACCAACTTTTTCCCTTTCTCTCTCCTTTCTCCTTCCTTCTCCTTTTCTCTCTCCGTCATTTCTCCGGTTCTCTCTCATCTTCTGGCAGCTTCTCTCTCTCTCTCTCTCTCTCTCTTCCCCCACCCCCTCTCTCTCTTACTTTAAGCCATGGGTCCCATTTAGGAAGAGCTACTAACACTCACAACTGTATTGAGACAGGTAATGTTATGACAATAACTACACCATTTAACTTTCCCCTAACTAAACCATTGAGACACAAAAGTGAAAAAAGGTTAGCTAACTGTCTATTTCTTACACTATTAATGTTACTGGAGATGCCCAAAGGAACAAGTTAATCATATTCCATCCGCTCGGGGTGATTTGACAAATAAACATAAACATGTTTATTGGTTTATTGGTTTTGTCTTTATTCAATTTTTTTTCGTAAATGTTAGTTTTGCGTCAAATTTTTGTGGTTTATTGGTTCTTCTCGACGAGACGAATCTAAAGAGTATAAAATTATAGTCAAAACTAATTTTTTTTTAATAAAGCCAAAAATGCGTGGTTTATTGGTTTAATTTTGGCTTTATTCAAAAAATAATTAATTGTCACTATAATTTCATACTTGTTAGATTCGTTTCATCGAGAGGAACCAATAAATCACAAAAAATTGATGCAAAACTAATACATGTAATTTTTTTTAAAATAAAGACAAAATGAATAAACCAAAAAATCAGTTTTTGGTTTATTTGCCAAAGGAGGCAAAATGGTAAGTGCAAGTAAAAAGGCGGGGAAAAAAAAAGTGGTCCATATTCAAATCAATTTCTCCACACTTCCCTGGAAGTTTCCCGCCTTCTCTTACTACCAACCCAAATTCCAACACACATTTCTTTTTAGTACTAGTAACAAATTATAGAGGAAAGAAAACGAAAGAAAATCATCCACCTGTCTAGCCAGGTAAGCAAAGAAATCATTATTCAAGGCCACGCATGATCCACGTCATTCCCATTAAGTTTGCTTTGCTTCCACCACACGAGTGTCTAGAAAAACCCAACTGCGCGCAGCTTCCGGAACAAGCCGGCCGCAGCCCACCAACTTCAAACAACCTTCTTATTACTATACTATACTATATAACACTCCGCCAGTACTACATTTGTAGTGTTTGTGTTTGAAAGTTACTTCTTATCAATATATACTCATCAACTGTATCTGTATATGGAGGGGATCAATGGTTGTGTGGGGGTGGAAGAAGAGTGTAGGACGCCAACACACAGGAGTTGTCAGATTCCGGCGGCACTGGAATGCCCGCTGGCACCGAGGAAGAAACCTGCCGCCGCGTATGAGAACCAACAACAGAGTACTCCGCCGAAGCAGGGGTACTTCCAGCCGCCTGATTTAGAAATTTTATTTTCGATTCAGCCAAGGAGAGAAGAAGCTTATTATGCAAATAATTATTAGAGCATACTATTTTCTACTCTCAGCTATGTAAAATACTACTCCTAGCTAATTCCGCTTTTCTTCGCATATGTAATTTGCAATCTTGTTTAGTACGTACTCGATATCGAAATTGCTTGGAATTCATCAGATAATTGTCTCCAAGAACGTTTCCATTTTCCCCTCGAAGCTGAAGTGGTTTCTGTTATAAAAGCACTATAGAGCGTTCTTTCTATGAGGTAAATTGTGTACACAATTGAATTGAATTGAATTTTTTTCTTCCTCTGTTTTTTTTTTTTTTTTTGTGTCGTCTTTGATTTCCAAATTACAGGATAAATGTCGGCTTAGAGCAATCGAAAGTGGGCTCACCCATAGGCCATAACAATCAGAGACGATAAGGAAACCCGTAGAGGATAAGGCCTATTTTGGCTTAAAAATCAAACTTAATTTTTTTTGAATAAAGATAAAAAAAAATTAATACTTATTTTTGTCTCTAACTAATGTGAAAAAAATCAAATAAAGACAAAAATAAGAAAAAGAAAACTTTGCTTTTTAAGCCAAAATAGGCCTAAGTAAGACATAAAAATAACTTTTGATCGTGCCTCACAAGTAGTTACTTGGAATTGGTCTCACTAGAGATTATAATGGAATGGAATGCACGTAGTTTTGTCCGGACACTCTGAACTGTGTAATTGAAAAAAAAAAAAAACCACTATGAAAATATTTAACCAACAATTAACTCCAGAGGGGTGGATTTTTTTTTTTTTTTTTTATGGATACTCCACAATGGAAACGAAACAAGGACGACAGGTTGTAACAGGAAAGAAACGAAACAAGGACGACAGGTTGTAGGAAACTAGGCCCACAATTTTATTCCAAGTGACCGACTGAATTGCAACTGGGCTAAGCCCAAGTTGCCTTGGGCAAAAGCTTTGACTCGGAGCCCATTGAATGCCTTGAATCCGTGTCATTGCGATCCAACGCATAACCAACCAACCAGAGTATGGGAAAGTGCAGTGCAGCTCTTAAAATTAAGCTTCCAAACACGACCAAGCTTACAAAGTGGGCGTGACATAATATTTTGTTTGGTCCGGCAAAATGGTAATTTTTTAGTCGTCCTGGCGCATTGCTAAGTGGTGCCCCAATACCATATTACCATTCTCCATCACAAATTTACACGGGTCTATACAATTTAATCTCGAGTTCCACATGAATTTATAGTTGGAGAAGGGAATTGAGACACTACGTGATGGTGCCCAGAATAATCTAATAAAAAGTACTTGTACTACTATTGGTGTCATTGGATTGTTTTTTTTTTTTGAACCAGAAATCCATTGTTCAGAAAAGCCCTAACGGCCCGTTGGATGACGTATTGGGTTTGGAGGGATTAAATAGTAAGAGGGGATAAAATAGTCGGGGATTAAATAAGAATGGTGGACCCACATTGATGTGACAGTTAATAAGGGGAGATTAAATAGTCCATGGTTTGGATGAGGGATAACATGGAGGATAAGGAGAGTGGATGATGTAAAAACCAGTCAAAAGACAATTGTGCCCTTGGTAATGCATGTATTAGATTGTGCATTTAAATAATTGTATAAATATTGAAATTAATTAAATTTGATATATTTTCCAATTATTGTAGTAATTTGTTATACTTAATAAAAATTAAACCATAGTAATTATATATACAAAATTGAGGTATAATAACAATTCTTTTTAAAATAGGTATTTTAGTGTTTGTGCCACACGCCCACACCATATGATTTTTCATCTCTTTTTCTCTTAACAATTCTTGTAAATATCGAAGAATCTCTCTCTCTTTTCTCAAGTCTCTCATTCTCCATTTACCACACATATTCTACCACCGCCGATGACAATCCGATCTCCTCTATCACTTGCCGACAAAGACACTTTGACGATGATCCGATCTCCACTCTGACTTGCAGCCGCCGCCAACAATCCGATGACGATGATCCAACACAGGAGATATGTAATTTTTTTCTGATCTTTTGTATTGTTCAAGATCTGAGTTTTTTGGAGTTCAAGATCTGTTTTTTTTTTGTTCCCATTGACAAATGTAAATTATAATCTCTCCTTCTTCTTTGGTAATTTTTAGTTCACCCATCTAATTTTTCATCATAATCAGTTGGGAGAGAAGAGGGATCTGGGGTAGGGTGGGGGTAAAGAAGTAAAAATGCATGCCTCATCCACGCTGACTATTTATAAGCACCCTCCCCTACTTATAAATAGTCAGGCTTTGCCCTGACTATTGGAGAAGACGGATGAGTAATCCAGGGAGTGTTTTTTGGTGCCAAGCGGTGGATATGGAGGTGAACCATGACTAATTAGCCCAACCCTCCTCATCCCTCTTCTGAAAACGTCATCCAAACGGGCCTTAAAGGGCTACTAACGTCAAATCGGAGCTTTCCATTGAGACAAACCCACAACGGATTAATGGGTTATCCATGTTATTTGGATGGTAAGCACTGAGTACAGATGAAACCCTCAAGAGGGCAAATATGGTACTGAGATCTCCACAGATTGGAGACTCTCCAACCATAAACAAATCCCACGCAGGGGATGACAGAGAAAAGCAAGCTATAAACAAACTAACAAGATAAACCTCTCCGGAATCTGAGATCCCGACCTCCATCCCTGCCGAAAGCCGCCGCGCCTCAAGTCCTTCCACCGCTCCGCTGCCCGTGTTAAAAATCCGCCTTGAAACCCAGGCACACCACGAGCCACAGACTCGTGGGCAACGATCTTGAAACGATCGCCGCTCTCTCAACACAGAAAGAGGAAAATGGCAGAAAGTGAGAGGAGAGGGGAAGAGGAGAGGATGAGAGGAGAAGGATAGGGGAGAGTATAGCTCCAAGTGCGCTTTAAAGAGATGATCATAACTCTCCCTCCCGCCACCATGGGTAGAGGAACCCTAGGGGGGAGGGGAAAGAGGAGCGGCTAGGGTTTGGAAAAGTTTAGAGAGAGGTGCTCTGATTTTTAGAGAGAGAGATCCTTTAAAATAATGGGATTGGTCATTTCATTGGGGAGGTGGCATCGTTAATCTCAATTCCAACAGATTGACCAAAATACCTTCCCCCTGTCTTTCATTGGATGGTTGTTTTTTGGTAAGGTTAAAAATAAAAATCAGCAATTTTAATTCAGCCCACCCTAAACAAGTAAAACATGAATACCCCCATATTATCTAATCCTCGACAAACAAACATAAAGAAAATAATTCATGTAACGGCCCTATTTTTGGGAACGTTATGTTTATTATAAAAATAATAAATAAGTCTTACAACAGAATTTCATAATGGAAATTACATAATTCTCTTTGCTATTACATTTATTTGCTACATGGTCGACTAGGGTTTCTCTATTCCATGGCACATCCGTCAGGTTTGGCGGAGTTCTGATCAGCTCCAAAAGCTCCCAAGTAATAGTATTTCTCGTGTTCATCTCTAAAGTCTGGCATAACACATCAAACTCGCAGAGCAACGTCGTGGTGTTATGCTAGAGTTACACAAATGCAACACCGTGAGCGAAAATGCCCAGCAAGATTCTACCTAAACCAACTAACAATTCTAGAACAATATTATAAGCAGGAAAACATGATAACAACTTTACAGAGAGTCATACTTTTCATGAATTAAACCTATACCAGTGCCAGTGCAAATATGTTTGTGCCAGTGTCAATGCAAATCAGAGTGTAGCGTATGTCAATAAAACGTGTCATGTAGTAACTTTCATTTTCAGCATTCTACTACAAATTTATCTAAAATTGGACTACTTCCAACCAGCAGGCTTACAGTCAGCTCACTCGAAAGTTACTGGCCCATTCCTACTATGGTCACCAACCTTTCCGCTCGAGGTTTCGGTTACCTTGTATCATGGACCGCATCTATGTGATACAAAGTCTGCTCACCCCGCGAACACACGAACATGGCCTCAACCGTATTGTATCACAGACCGCATCTGTGTGATATAACCCGACCACCTTATATCACAGACCGCATCTACGTTGATACAAAGCTTTATCCACCATGTTGTTGTACACGCTTAGCCCTAACCACATCATGGACTGCTTCTACTTGAAAGGCGGCGCTACAGCGACACTACCGAATTCCTTAGCCTTAACCACATCATGAACCGCATCTACGTGACGGGTGGCGCTAAGGCTACACTACTGTATTCATTCCTACTATGGTCACCAATTTTTTTGAAAGGCAAAGAGATATATTAAGCACAAAGATTGGCGAGAAACCAATCAAAGGAAATGGGACAAGCCCCCATACCCATGGTTCAAGAAACCCGTAACACAATAAACACCTAACAGACCCGCAATTGTCAGAATGGGCAAAGCCCAAAACAATAAAGCTCTTAACAAAGACCCATAATGGTCAGGAATGGGCAAAGCCCAAGACAATAAAGCCCTAAAAAGAAAACAATTACGGCACCCAAAATGCCACTGCCGCGACCGTCTTTCGAACCTGGGGATCGAGCCCCTGTGAGCTGTCCTGTTGTACCGCTCGCCAGCCGTATCAAGACACCGCAATCATGAACGGAGCAGTAAACCAAAGCAGACCACCCAAAACCCAGCCGCTTGCAGATCAATCTCCCTACCAACCTAGCCGCGCCGATAACCACCAGAACCTAGGCGACACAACCACACGTCGATCATAAATGGAGCAGCAAACCAAAGCAGCCACACCGTCCCCCAAAAGCCAAGCCGAACCTAAGACCACCAGATCTAGGAGAAGAACACCAAACGTCACCACACGTCCTCCTCGAGAGATCACCCAAAACGCATGAAGTATCAAATACCCAGGTCTACGGCCACCCCATCACACTATACGTGAGACCCCTACGCAGTTAAGCCAAATCAGATCCAGGAACGAATTGACTGGGCTCCACACGATCCCCACCATCTCCAACCCACAACAACACCACGCCGTTAAGCATACCAACACCGCCAAGTGTGGAGGCCAGCGGCGACCGGAGCAGGAAGAAGGTGAGAAGGGTTGGAAAAGTCAACAACGGAAGAACACGGCGTGGAGAAGAGACCAGCAAAGCGAGGAAAGGTAGGGAGGAAGAGAAGAAAAGAAGGGGGAGAAGCCTGGGGGCTGGAGGGAGAGGCGACACCTCCCCCCAGAGTGGTAGGCAAGAAACTACCAAAACAAAAAATACATCAAAAATTGACATACCAAATTAAACCAAAAACTAAAAGTCGGGAATACCTAGAAGAGCAGCAAGACCAGAACTCAAAAATGCTTTCACAATAGCAAGAACACTACCACAAAAATTGAGACCAAACAGTTACAAGCAGCAGCGGCCAAGCAACAAAAGTAGCATCAACAACGAACACTGGAAGACACAACAAACAAAAATATAACAACCTAAAGCCACTCACACACTAGAAGAATATATGTCTAGGATGACAAAAAAATATGTATTCGTCACCAAATATATGGTTTTCCTCGCCAAAATAATAGGCGACCTGTTTCGTCACCTAATTTTGACGCCAAAGACCTTGGCGATGAAAAGTCTAATTCGTCGCCAATAATTAATAATAAGCGCCAAATTTAACCTTTTGACGACGAAATCAAACCAAATGTAAAATTTTGGTGACAAAATTAAATTTGATTTTGTTGACAAAAGCAACCAAACTAAAATAGCATTGCACATTTGTCCTTGCCACAACTCAAACTTGCGACCTACGATTCCAATTCCTAAATTTTGATATATATTACTATTTTTTTAATCATTTTTAAAATAATCTCTTTATAAAATATATAAATATAGATTATATTATTAGAAATATATTAATTTTTTGAAAATTAAAATTCAATTTGTCTTAGATTGAGTACCTTTTTGGAGGAAACTCATATTTCGTCGAACAATGGTACTTTTTGACGATGAAATCCAATTTCTTTCTTAAAATGGGACCTATTTGTGAGGAAATGATATTTCATTGCCAAAAAATTGCTTCCTCGCTAAGTAAGACCCATTTTGCGATGAAATAATTCCTAGAAAATTCTTTTATGTAGCTATATAGGTACAATTTTTCGACGAAATTTAAATTTTGTCACCGAATTTCATCGCTAAAAGTACTTTTTCTTGCAGTGACACTACTAAAACTTATTTTACGTCATAATTTTATTTTTGTTTTCTCATATATTTTCATTTTCCTTTATAAATTAATAAACGACTTGAATTGTTCATGTGAATCTCCAAAGTAAGCCCACGAAACAATATGTGCACATACCAAAGATCCAAGAAAAATAGCATTTGAATCCTACTTGACCTATTTATTAAAAAAAAAAAAAATCTTAATTGACTATATGGTTATCAGCAAATAGATTGTTGACAGCTGGGCAGGCTCATGGAATTTATCAGTTGATGGGGTCAATCATCACATCAGATGGAACTTACTGATCACCAGAAGTAGTAGCAGAAAAGAAGAATTTGAGATCCAAGAAAAGTTAATCATAATTGATCATATCATCTGATGGAGGGACCCAGAATCAATCACTTCTACACACACAGTCCACAGTTGCGTTGCATGGGGTACCTGGCCAACCAATGTCATCATCCCCCCACCATTATTGTGCATGTGGTACGTGACAGCGAATCATACCCCCATTTTATTACGATTGCAATGGGTCAACAAAATCCTCCCTCCTATTGGTTGGAATATGTGGGTCCCATTAAAAAGTGATATCACGCTTACCACAATGTGATTTATGGAATGTACTTTTTGGTAAGTATGACGTCACAAAGTGATGGACCCCATATATTTCAACAAATAGGAGGGAGGGTCAACAAAATTGCTCTCCTTTATTACGGTTTTTCTTTTACCTGCCCATGCACCACGGGAACGACTACGGAAATTTTCCCCACTCCTAATCGAAAACTTATGGACATGGCTTCCCGACAGTTTGCCGAGAGCCGCAATTTTGTTTTTTCCGGCCACTTGTACTGAGCTGGTTCTAAGCTTTCAGAGGCCAAAAACAGACTTATGAAATGAGTCTCTATATATTTTCAAACTAATTTTGTTCAATAAATATTAATCATAAATAACTATTACAAAAAGTTTACCGGTGCAAAAATTAGAACATATCGTGGCACAAAAAAAAAAAAAAATACGTAGACCACTTCAAAATCTAACATTTGAAGATTGATCTGCTCGTATTTTTTTGCTGTAAAAGTAGTAATTAAGTCTTTATAGTCAAACTTTTTCACCAATTCTTTCTCAATGGATAACATAACCAATCCATTTAATATTTCTTACGACATTGTTGAATGTTGACTGAATGTACTTTTTGATCAATTTCAACATTGTATTGAACTTATTTATATCTACCCATGTACAAAAATTAGTTGAACTATGTATATACATAAATGCCTAATATACTTATGGACCCCTAATTTTGGGCTTTTTTAGGGGTCCAAAAGCCTAGCTAGGCTTTCTAGGCTTTGCCCCAAAGCCATTACTGCACTTGTAGGACCTATATCAATAATTGATTAGACGAGATTTGATATCATATTAATTGGAGACCAATTTGTATGTGAACGAAGTGAAAAATTAAATCACATTGATATTCTGCACACACCGGATTAGAACCACCAAAATTCATAATGGACATAGTCGATTATTGAAATAGGTTCGGCTAGTGGATGGAAAAAAACAAAACTGTACCTCGTGTAGTTTTCGGCAAACTGCTAAGAAGCCAATTCAAAAATTATTGACACCGTCACGTAATGCCCCAATATTTTTCTTAACCCAAAATTCATGTTTGCCTGGTACATAACGAATAAAGTCCGCAAGAATGTGTGGTAGATATGACAATTACTCATGAAAACCCCCCAGAGCAATCAATAACACAACTTGGAAGACTGTTTCAACAGGGGGGGGTGGGGGGGGGGTGGGGGAGAGAAAGAGAGAGTCACATGTTCACAACTGCTTGAAGAAATTGCGCAAAAAGGGGAGCAAATGTGAAACTGGGATCGATTGAGCTAAGTTTTGCGCCCACTTAGCTATACTACTCTACCTCATGGACGTGAACCCCACAGATGGGTGTCAAAGCCCTCCCTTCCTCCCTCTTTCTTTCACTGAGATTCTTCCCAAGTAAAAGCCAATCTGTCTTATCCCATCCTCAAGTTATGATGTGATTAGTGACTTATATTACCAATCAACACGACTATCCAAAAATTCTTCATCATTCACGTACATTTATAAACTCAACACTACCTGCATTGAGGTTGAGTTACCATTGTTGATTAAATGGTATTGGAAATTAGCGTATTGAACGATACGTCACGGGAATCGGGTGTAGCGGTCGTGAATTTTTTTAACTTTTTGGGTGTATCTGCCTATATGATACGGTACGTATCCATATCGGAGCGTCCAAATTCCGAGGAAAACCGACCAATATGGTACGTATTGGCCGACATTCAAAATTAAGATTAAGACAAGTTAGCTTTCCTAGATAAATAGACTAAAAAGTATTTTTAGTGAAAATGAGCATGAAAACAAAAAATTAGCGAAAATTCAGCCTGAATATGACTACTTGACTAGCATTTGACAATTAGATAACCCATATATTCAAGCCCCAAACTACTTTATTGCACAAATTAAATACAATATTATATACTCCCTCGTGCCAAATTACTCGGCCTTGTTGAGTAATCTTGATTTTTTGCAAGCAAAAAGTAATGTCATTTTATGTGGTCTTTAAGTAGTAATTTGTATTTTTGGCAATGTAGCCCTAAAGGCGTTCAAGTAAAGATTTGTTTTTTTAATTAGTAAAGAAAAGAATTTATGCACTCTGAAAACGAGCATACAAAGATTAAAAGGATCCGCAGTATGATGACATCATAACAAGAAGTATGCATCTCATTCAAATAAAGATCGATCCATTCAATATATGCTCAGAGCATCCACACCAGTAGGTATTTTTGGGAGAATTCCTTGCCATTTATGAGAGATAAAAAATTGGGTGCCACGCCCACAATGCCAAAATTCTCTCAAATTTGGCAAATTCCAATTCCTTTGTCATATATGGCAAAATTTATGGTAAAGTTGCAATTTGAGATTGAGAGAGAAAAATGAGAATGAGAATGATACTCCCTCCGTCCCAATTTGTTTGTCAATTATTTCATTTTCTTCTACACCTTAAATTGCTTATATCTTTCGACCTATAACGTTTTTGACAGTTTTAAAAATTTTGTATAATAGAATTAATCGTGAACTATCAAACAAGATCCATATTGCATATATTTGGAGATCAATATTAAAAGATATAAGCAATCGAAAACTGACACGATTATCAAAAATTGACAAACAAAATGAGACGGAGGGAGTAATATGACATACATGGGTGTCGCACCCTTGTCATTTTTTTTTGGCAAAATGACACAATTTTTTGCCCAACAATGAGAATGGGAATGAAAAATCGGCATTCATGGGTGTGTATGTTCTCATTCTTTTTAAAGACATGAAATAAACGTTCATTAGTGTACATGTCAAGACCATACTAAAATTTATAGTACTAATATACACGATATTTGCTGCCATATAGAAAGAAGAATAACCCAAACTAAAACATCTGAACATGTTTGTCCTTACGCCCATTCCATCATAATGCACTGGAGACGTAGAACTACTCCCTTTGTCTTATTTTGTTTGCTCACTATGAATATCCGTGCCATTTTCAAATGTTTATATTTTTTTATTTATAATGTTTTTAATTTTTTTTTAAATTTTGTCTAATAGAACTAATTGAGATCTAAGATCCATATTCGATATAAAATACATTATAGCCTGAAAACTATGAGAGTTCAAAGAAGGCACACATAATTGTAGTGAGCAAACAAAATAGGACATTGACTTTCAATGTTTGTGTTTTTGAATTGATTGGTTTTTACAATTTGTACACAATACATTTGTCTACATATAAAACATACTCCCTCCGTCCCATTTTCATAGTCTAGTATTTTTTTTTGGGACGTCCCAAAATGTTAGTCCACTTTCCAAAATAAGCAATAGAAAGTTAATATAGTTACATTATTACCATTTTATTTGAATTAAAGTACTACTACTTCCATCAATCAAATCATCTTTTTGAGAGGGCATAAGTGGAAAATTGAATATTTTTTGGTATAATCATTGTGTCCCCTTAAAAAGTTGAAATCCCCAAATGGGATTATAAAAATGGGACGGAGGGAGTACATATGTGTGTATATACTTGTCTGGTTCTGTGGATAAAACACTGAAACCCTACTAATCTACGTAGAAAGGGCATATGCAGCAGCCCAAGAAGGCAGGCAGGCTAGGTAGAGGGTTGAAGTGATTTATCATCAAAGAAACATAACCCAGAAATCTCGCTGAATGATGAAATTACAATCTACACAGTTGATGCTACTTTGCATTGCAATTGCAACCTCTCACTTAGCTTTACTCCATTTGGAAACCCATAATATGTCCTTGCTCATGCCTACATACACATAGCTAACCTTCTTTCATCTGATTGAACTTTTCTCTAAAGTATACTCACAACAAACTCTCTAGGCAGAGATGGAGCCGGGATGCCAGTAGTGACGGTCGCCTTTGTAAGGAAAAAAAACCCTTTAGTATTATATAGATAAAACAAATTGCTATGAATTATATAGGCTCGCCCTGTGTAGTGCGTAGTGAAATTCTTGGCTCCGTCTCTGTCTCGAGGGCAAGGATTTGAATTTTGTAACAATCAAAAAATTAAAAAGCTAAAACTTGAAGGTTGACTTGTGCTTTTGGATAATTAAATTCTTCATTTTGGTTTGCAGACTAAAATTCAAATCAAATATATGAAATATAATTAGTTGTAGGTAATTATAAGTTGATAAGGATTCAGGAAAATAAACTAAACCAAAGAACAAATATGAGATCAAACTTGCAAACATAGACACCACAGAGGGAAATTTTATGTTTTTTTGGTTATAAATTTACAACCAAGTTGCAATCAATGAGGCTTCTAACTCAATTTATTGAAGAAGAAATCCTAACATATTAAGGGGAAAAAACATTTAAAATTAGAAACAACTAGGACTTATCTTTTTTCAGTAAACAATATGAAAAAGAAACCAAATCTACTTAAACCCAAAACCTAAATATTCTATAATACTTACAATTTCTCAGAATTCCAAGAATATTCCTAGTAAGATATTTATAAAATACTATTAATTTGCCTAAAATCTCAACTACGTCAATGGTCTGTTGAATTAATCTGCCGAGGATGAAATGAAATACACATGTACTATTACTTTCTTGGGCCCTTGCCAGTTGCCACACCAAACTAAGCCATAGATTTGTTGAGTCATTTGTAAGCGCGGAACCAGGTATCGAATCTACCGTGGACTAACACATATTTAACTCTTTATTTGTATACATATTATACACGTGGCCGGCTCATAGATTTCGGAGGCCTAAATTGAACTTATTAAACGAGGGCTACCCTATATTTCGCATACAAAAATTGGGCCCTAAATTCCATTTTCTGTATGGTGAGTTTAAACAAGTCTAGTATATATATATAAGGTTCCTAAATAATTAGGGACCCTAAAATTTTGATTTTTTTGGGGGCCTAAATCCCAAGGTTCATCAGATTACCCTCTAAGCCGGTTCTGCGTGACACCTTACGTGGTACCCGTAGGCCGTAGCGTGCGTCCTATCACAGCCGTCCAAAATGTGTGATCAATGATCTGGATTTTAAATAAACTCTTTCCGCTAAGATTTCAATGAACTCTTGCCGGATACGGCACATGGTACCTGCTCAACACAGAAAAATTTATCGAATGGATTTAGTAAAAAACAGAGGACCATCTTCTTCACATGCATTGCTTTCACTTCCAAAGAAATATGATCAATGGTGGGTCGCATTTCCCCTTTCTTTTCCCTTTTGACAAGTGAACAAAAAAAAAAAAGTTTCGTACAGAACCCCCAACGCGCGAACAGTTTTCTCCTTCCTCTGTCTGCGCATGGACACCACGTCCCATAGTGAATCTCACTCTCTCTCACGCTCTTTCTTCCAACGGCACGTGCGTCTTCTCCGGTGGTTGTATGACGAGCGAAGACCCAGTTCTAAGATCGTCTTCTCGAGAGGAACAATGACAGAACAAGAACACTAGAATAGAGCTTCAATGGTATTTCCTAAGTAACTCGAACTCACTACTTCACTTTTTCGGGTGCGTGTTCATGTAGAATGAGTTGGACTACATAAAAAAATAAAATAAGATAAGCTAAAATTTTACATACTCCCTCCGTTCGGATTTGTTGGTCCATTTTTGGGATTCAAACTTTTTTTCCATCACTTTGTGTGTACTTTCTCCATACTTTACCCTTTAACTTTTGCAAATGGACAAATATTTTCGGACTTGAAAAAGTATGTTTCTGAACTAACAAATCCGGACGGAGGGAGTATAATTTTCCCCCCTTTTTTCACACTTCACCAGGGCTACAGCCCACCTCCTCTCTTGAGTTCCGCCCTCCTATGTTATAAGACTTTGTACTACACAAATATTGATCCCACGCATGTTATTTTGCTCTTTTGTTTTATAGTTTATTTTGCTTGTCAATCGCGTAACTAGATCTGTATTCTATCCCCCTAATACATTCAAGTTTCAACTCTCTGGTTGCAGATGATGCTCTGTTTTTTTATGGTTTCATAAGTCTTTGCTGCCATGGCTATGTATACATTTTCCTTATCTAAATGTACATTTGTTGAGTTTTTATAAAATCCTTCTTTTACAGAGGAAAAAAAAATGTCCATTGCTAGTTTTAGAAAACAAGGGGATATGTTGTTTGATTTTTCCTTTAAAAAAAAAAAAAACCTTTGGATTATTAGAAAACTCAGTAGCTTTGATGTGGAAGGCATAAGAGCATCTCCATCAGAGATTCAGTAGCTTTGGATTATTTTCGACTAAGTTTTAGTTGCTCGGTTGCTCATTAACTCAATCGAATATCTATAAGCCTTTAATCCAATAGTTTTTTTTTAAAAATTTAATCAAGCACTTACCGATATTCGAATGAGTTAATTTTTCACGGATATCCTTAAAAACATGTTTTAAACAAGTTGAACGGCTCGGATTATTAGCGTGGGGCACCGAAACATATTATTGTGTCCCTATATATATATTATTGATATACAAATGAATATTTACACACACACATATAGATATAACATAAGAAAATATAACATTTAATTAAGGGAAATAATTTTCACACCCCCCATTTTACAATCCACACTCATTTTTTCGTCTTTATCTTCATAAATTTACAATATTACCCTCGGATGTGTGAAAAAGATGTATTGAAAAAGGGCAATATTATAAATTTATGTGGATAAAGACAAAAAAAGGAGAGTAAAAAACTACGCATCGGAGAGTTTGCACTCCTATTTAATGCTAGAAAAGGGAGGGCATTCTTGGAAAAACAAAATTTTGTAAGAGTAATCATTGTGCTCCCTTAATAAGTTGGAGGTTCAAAAATGAATAAACAAATTGGGAGAGAGAGAGAGAGAGAGAGAGAGAGAGAGAGAGAGAGAGAGAGAGAGAGAGAGAGGGCATTTAGGAACTTTAGCAAGTCAAACTCATATTAGACAAACAATTTGGGACATGTCAAAGTAAAAAATTAGACAAAAAAAAACTCGGACGGAGGAAGTAATATTTTTTCAAATTTTTTTTATTAAAAGTTATTCTTTTAAATTTTGTTTAACCTAAGATATCAATAATATATAAACAAAAAAATCAAATAAATATGTATATACCATAAATATATAAATAATATTTTTAAAATAAATACATATCAATAAATAGTATAACAACGTCTGTAGTTAACATACGATATTAAGCGTGTATAATTTTTTAAATTACGCTCAAAACTAATAATAGTATAACAAAAATGATAATAATTAATTAAATAATTGCATAATAAATTTGTAGATTCTGTTGGAGTGCATGTCTATTAAGATACCTTTCAAATTTGTAGAAATATTGCAAAGTACTGTTTCGAAACTAGCTCCGTTCCACTATGCTTGGTTTTTTGACTTTTCGAAATTTTTAATTAATGTATATAAATAAAATGACATGTCTCAAAAATAATAATAAAAAGCCAAAAATGAAAAATCCATGTTATGAACTTTTGTTAATTCTACTATAGATAGCTTTAAGGGTCTGTTTGTCAAGGAGATAAGAGAGGGGGATAAAGGAGGAATGTGGATAAGCTAATTACTCAGACCCATCCTCCATCCTTATCCAGTGTTTTCTTCCTATTTCACACCCGGAATGCTAAGAGCCTTGCAGTGATAAGCTTATTCGGGTGGATTTAATGACGTCTTTGCCCCCAAATCTCTCCAAACTCTTTTTGTACTCTCACTATATATATATTGGACAATTGATTAAATTCTCACATTATTATTTTTTTTTATCCACCAACTCTTATCTATCCATTTCAACTACCAAACAAACTCTTTCTTAATTTACCATATATTTTTAACTAATCCGCCCTTATAATATATCCACATTTTTACCAGCTTTCTTTTTTATTCATCCAAAACCTTATATCTGCCTAACAAACGAGTCGTAAAATTGGAATCCGAGGGTTCTACTTTGCCTTAGGAACAACAGTAAAGAACAGCAGGACCCCGAATCCGTAAAGTTGTTGCCACGAGAAAAGCACGTACCCGTACTGAAGATGCTGTAAGATCTCCACCAAATCAATGTTGCTTTCAAAGCAGGGATTGGCCATCCATAAGCTAGAAAAGAAAGTTTGATTTTCTGATTTGACAGGCCAATAAAGAGAGATGGAGTGAACAAACAAAGATTTTGGAATCATGATTCTGCTTAGGGGTCAGGTTTTAGGGTCGAAAGCCAACAAACATGACGGTTAAATAAGACATGGGATACATTAGCTTCTCCGAAAGTCAGAGGTATGCCTTTTCACCTGAGGGTGCAACCGACCTTTTGGGTATATATTACTGCCGATCAGATTTCGCATTTAGAAATTCACAAAAGAAATTCTACCCATATCACAGTTTCAAGTTTGATACTGAATTTTGCATTCCATTTTTCTTTATACGTTATCAGACTTGTCTTGTACTCATGGCAGTTAAGCGCAACCCATTTCCTATTGTACCTAGCTATATCACAGTTTCTTTTGTTGTTGTTGTTGTTTTTTTTTTTTTTACAAGAAAAAAGAAGAAGAAAGATTGGCTGAGGGATGTTTAGTTTTTGCGAGTAGCATTACTAGAAGAGTTTTTGTAATAAAATTTTCTTCGCTGTTAAAAAAAAAAGCGCAACTCATTTTCTAAACTATAAAAGATAAATCTTAAAATCTATTCATTACTTAAGATGTATTCATAAAAGAGTGCGATACTCATTTTCCATTCTAATGTTTTCCTTCTAAGAAGAAAGGTAAATACTCATGTGTTAGTAAAAGCAATTGACTCTTCAGTTAGTTTGGCTTCGTGAGAAAATTGATAGGAAATGGATCCTAGTGGTCCACCACTGGCCCTCTCAAAGAAAAGTACTCTCACTATTGAGTTTTTTTTGACAGTATGAATACTTACTTAATTGGGGTTATTTATAGGGTGATGTGCACCTAGGTATTATGCACTGTGCTGTGCACCTCTCGGTCATTCAATTATGTTTTAGACGACCCGGATGCATTGGTGGCATGTGTTTTGATATTTTAGATTTTAGTTGACAAAAGTACTTGAAAAAGTGTGGACACATATCCAAATAGAAGGAGCCGGGGGTCCTAGAGGGCAGCATCCGAGCGGCAATCAACGGCTAGGATTTCATCACCACTGAGGTGGAGCCTAGTTGGCCAACGTGAGTGGGATAAGATTCTCCTCTCTCCTTGTGCATGGACCACCCAGGTTCAAATCTCTCTCATGCCATTGCTGGGACTTGTGTGGATTTGCAAGGAGGGCCTTTGGCCAACTAGTCACCTAGTGGTGCTGTGGTAACGACCTGTCTTATTCGGACAGTAGCTATGGCTCAATCGGACATTTCACAGCGGGTCGGGAACTCCAATGGTCACGCCCATGGGTGTTACTACGCTGGTCGTCCCCTCCCACACTTTTTTTTGCAGTTCATAAAAACGGTTAGGATTTCATCTTGGTAATGAACAACTCAATTCTGCAAAATTCCAAAACAAGAACCGTTAAAAACAAATCCGAAAGTTCGGATGACACCCTACAAGACCTCCCTACAAGCAGCGCCCTGGAGGTCCCCGTTTCCCTATATATACATCTGTTTAGAATTGGAGGTCCCTACAAGCATCGAATAATTGTGAACACTGAAAATCTTTATACTTAAATTCCATGTAAACAACTTTCCAACTGATTTAGCCATTGGAGCAAGTTATCATAGAAAATGGGCAGCTAGAAAAATACTAATAAACGAAGAAGTAGATTAGACCTAACATCAAGACTTAAAGAAGAACCAGAAGTGGGCAAAACCTCAAGTGGGATACAATCTGAAAAAGGCCTAAAAACCAGTCAAAAAATGGAAAATGAGGGATGACCAGAAGGAACCCATCTGAACTTCCTCCTTGATAAACGGGGGTCGGTCAGATCAGGTCATGGTCATGGTCCTGTCAATTTCGCTAACCTCCCCCCAATTAAATGAAGTTAATGAAATGCTTTGTGTGTGGAGGACGCAAAGTATCCTGCGAAAACCTAAATCGCACCCTTACTAGGTGAGTTCACGTTTTCCTTTCTAGGCCTTATTTATTACCCGGGTAACTGCAACCATATGCGAAGAAAAGAAAAAATAAAATATGATAGTACTCACTACTAGGGGTGTAACCGGTCCGGTTCGGAAGGATTTTTAAGCGAACTGAGAAAAATCGGTTCGGAGAAACCATGGAACTGAAACCGATTTATAGAGATCGGTTCTGTTCCTCCCGGTTCAGAAGTCGGTTCGGAGAGAGAGAGAGAGAGAGAGAGAGAGACCCAGATATACACACAAACTACCGAAACGATGTCCATAGACAGATCTTTACAACTAAATCAAAACAATAGAAGATAGTAATCAATCGAAACGATAAAAGACAGTAATCAATCGGAAAAAAATATTTGTGTACATACATACACAGAAACAAATCGAGAGAGATACAAATCGATTTGTATATATCTATATATATATCTGGAAGCATATATATCTATATACATATAAAGATACAAATCGAGAGAGAGAAGAGAGAAACAGATCTCGATGACGGACGACGATGACGATGGCGTCGGTCGACGATGACGATGATGATCTCTCCTCTGACTCTGATACCTAGGATTGTGAGTGTAAAACGAGATTGGGCGGTGGCAGCGGTAGGTTTTCGACTGTTGCCCGTTGTGAGTTTCATTGTGCATTTATAATTTGCCGTTCATTTTTAAGACCCACAAAATTATTTAGCCATGCAAAAAAAATCAATTTAATTGGACATCAAATAGATGTATTGAAAAGTAAATTTTCATTTATAAAATGGACGGTCAATAACTTTAAAGTTATATTGTCTATGGAGTACCATTCATTTTATAAAAAAATATGCTCTTCATTAATTTAGGGACATTACAAAACAATCGGGAGAAAAACTGAATGAATCAGTCAAGACTTTATCAATATCCGAATGAGTTGATATTTTAGAAACCTATAAAAAAATATTTTGAATAAATTTAAAGATTCAGATCATTAGTGTAGGACCCTGGCATGGGATTCACACATTGTGTACTCTCACAGTATATGTGGCATTATCATATGGTACTCCCACGAACGCCATCACAGTATGTGGGGTCATTCCTTATCTCACAATAATCCAACAGTGAATGATAATTGTTTCTTTCGGATAATTTGTTGTTACGTAAATAATTGGAAAGAACATGTAGGCAACGCAACATGGTACTCCTCCGAAAACGCTAAATAATACTTAGCAAATAGTGTACCTATTAGCTAGTTGGGCTCATAGTTATAACCCTCATCACAGTAGTGGATTCATAGGGCTAATAAGCCCAGTGAGCCTTAAATTTGATACCTAGGATTGTGATGCCTTTACTGTACGTTGTGAGGAGTAGACACCATCCTCTCTCTCTCTCTCTCTCTCTCTCTCTCTCTCTCTCTCTCCAGTAGTAGTAGTAGTCTCACACCAGCGAATCGAATCTCTATCACCATCTCCATCCCTATCCCACATATCTCGTATTCAATACTCATCCTTTCTCTCACTCCACCCTCGCTATTTAAACACTCTAAACCCACCCTACAATCCTCATCTCAGTTCCTCTTTTTGAATCCAATCCACTTTTAGTCCTGGATGGATTATCTGTATATGCTCTAGATCGAGATGGTCTTTTCTTCTCTGTAATAAACTCCCCTTTGTTTGATTCCCCTCTTTTTTCTTCCTCCTCTTAGTATCTCAACTCAAGATCTGCTCTAGGGTTAGGAGGGTTGATCGATATTACTAGCTAGGGTTTCTTTCTTTTTTTTTTTTGCTCCCGTGGCGATGATCGGAGTAAAGATGAGAAGACAAGCAGTCAGTCTTTGCGTTTGGAGCATCATCAAGATTCACATGCAATATATTAAAAACCTTTTTGGTGATTATTAATTAATGAGAATCCTGATGATGCTGCAGAGGCAATGAATGGCTTTATTTACTGATACAGTAGTACTATACAGGTGAGTATTATTACAGTAGCACATCTTTTTTAATGATCTGATCAAAAGCAATCTTGGTTTAGGGTTCTGTAGTACGGTACCAGATCAGTAATCTTCTGATGTGCTGCCTTGCCTGCTTTATCTGTAAAAGTGGAGTACAGTAGTTTTTGGTTTCATTTACAGATCAGGGTTTCAGTTCTTTTTCTCTGAAAATTTTCCGTACTACTACTGCGACATAAACCTGGATTTGTTTTCCGTTGGAATGTTTGTGGTTCTACTTTACTACTGGAACTTAACTCGTTGTACAGCAAAAAATGGAGTATGTCATGGCGGTTCTTTACTCCACGGACAAAACAATGGGCTCTCACTTCTCAGGTTTTGCTCTTCCTGTTACTTCTGCTCTTTTCTATCATTTTTTTTTTGTTTTTATTAAAAAAAAATGCATTTGTTAACTTTGTGCTTATCTTTTTTTTTTTTGGTGGATTATTGTATAGCCTCAACTCAACGAGAGGAATCTAATAAATAAAAAATTTACAAATCAAACTAATATTATGTGTAAATAATGACAAAAATAATTCCAAAAATCTGTCTATTTTGGATTATTTTTGTCATTAGCTTTTTCTATTTTGACATTTTGATCATAATTTTTTAATTTTTAGAATACTTTCATCAAGACGAACTAATTAAACTTGTCTGTTTTGGATTATTTTAGACTCATTTTTTTTTAAATCTTTTTTTTTACTGGTCTTTTTTCCCCTCTAAAGTATCATAACTTATTTATACGGATTATGTACTCCATTACACAAGGGTAAATAAAAACACTAGTAAATGATTTTCACACTCGATTTACTTTTTTAGCATTCACAATTTATTTTATATGATTATAAAGTGTATAATTATTTTTAACTTGGAGCCAGGAGGGGGCTAGCATAGGGTGTTGCCCCCTCTACAATTTAAAAAAACTCTTAATATTACATTATAGAAAGAAATAATTATCTTCATATATATCGTAAGTAGGACAAATCTGAAGGTCGCCCATGCTACACAAAAATCCTGGACGGAAGCAGGACAAAAAAAAAATATTACAGTGCATTTATGGGAAACTGAAATCTGAAGTATCCTTCCCTTCACCTTCAGTATAGATATGCATATATTATCTTCATATATATCGGGAGAGATTGTTTTGTACGGCAAAAAAATTTATTAATCAAATATCAGGGATACATGATTAAAAGGAACAAGAGAAAAATATGAAACGAAGAGAGGGAAAACCAATGAAGCTGGCATCCCAAACTACGACTATATATATCGGCAGAGATGATGCAGTTGAGTACTGAAGGCTGAGTTTCTATTGCGGTATTTTCACTAATTTTCACGTATTATAACTAGTTTTCGGTATTAAGGCTGAGTTTCCACTGCGATACGCATTTTATGATTCTAATGCAAATCATTAACCTCACATACATCACAAAAATCCCATTAGCAGAAACTATAACTATTTTTACGAATACAGTACATCGCAAAAATACCATTTAGCAGAAATTATAACTATTTTTACTACTACAAAATACCGTAGTGGAAACACACCCGTAAATACAATATTGGCAGTCTGGCATTGCTAGTCATAATATTAATCGTCATACAATATTGGCTGTTTTTTTTTTTATCAGCAAAAGAAGATTTATTAATCATTGAAAACAGATTACAATGATTAAAAGGGACCAAGCACAAAAGAAAACCGCCAGACAAGGACCCAAAGGGAAAATAACAAAAACTAAGGGTGGCAAGGCGCCAACCAAGAAAGAACATCAGAAACAAAAATTACATAAACACAAAGAGCTTCTAAATCAACTATTGTAGGAAAGGAATGAGCGGCAATACAAGCTCTAATAACATCAGCATACTGTACTTTGATACCAAGAGGCTCCCGGCATGCTGGATATATTGAGATATACCGAATTTGTCTCTTTATCTTTTCCTTTTATTTTCCTTCACAAATTCAAGAAACAAACTCTTCATGGTATTATTGGATCACAGAATAGGAACACTGATAGTCCCATAAACCAGTAGGATGCATGGGGATAGAGAAGGCCAGGAACACCGGTGGCGACGGAATGAAGAAGATGAAGAAACACCCCTTTAATTACTATATATGTTTGTAGTTGTAACAATGGGTGACTTTTTAAGTGTTTGTTATGTTACTCAGTATCAATGTTGCAGTACTGTGCTTGTGTAGATCCCCCCAGATAGTTTTGTGTTTTGTGTTTTTTTTTAACTGAGATAGTTTTGTGTTTGCTCCTTAATTTCTAACTAGCGATCCAACTATATTCGCTCTGTCATTAACCAACTGGGGCTAGCTTAGTTGGCCAGGGCTCTTGCATCTCATTAGGAGGTCAAGAGTTCGAATCTCCCCACATGCGTGTGGAGCTTTTCCTTTTTTTGTTTCTACCCTTTACCTTTATGGGCTTATTTCTTATTTTGGTTAAGTTGTTAGGCTTGGTTTCTCGTGAACTCTCACAATTGATATAGTGTCCCGGGTTTGTACTTTGTACTTCATATGTATTATCGATTCTGAATTGATCACTTGATAAGGTGAAGGATGCTATACGCCTATAGATATTGTAGAAATAATTTCCTTCCAGAAAAGTAAATCCTCCAAATATCTGTATGATAAAATACATCGTTAGTTAATAAAATTAGACGCAATGTAATTTTGAAACACACTAGGAGAGTAAATTTTAATTACATTTATGAAAACAAGTGGAGTGTTTCCTATATTGAGACCAATTTGTGATCGTTTCAATTTATGTGCACCAAAATTAATTTGAAAGCTCTCACGCGTGGATGAGCTATAAATGATCTGAAATCTACCCTATTACACTCGAGCAAATTGTGCTGGAAAATTGTTACAGCAAGTGGAGTGTTTCCTATATTGAGACCAATTGCAAATCGTTTCATTACGGTTTTTGTGCAAATTGTTTCTGGACAATGGAATATGTTTTTGGGTTTGGCTAAATTTGAGCTAAAATTAGAGTGGGACCCGCACATCTTTTGAGTCGGATTTCAACACAGGAAATTTTAAATTAATTTCTCCAAGTCCCACTGGTAAATTGATTGAAGAATGAAAGGAGGAGCTTTTAGGAGATTAGACCACATTGGTTGAATTCTAAATTTAAAATTTTCCTAACACATTAATTGCTTCCTTTACTTTTTTCCAGTAGTAGCGTGTCTGTGTCCGTGTCTATTAGAAAAGCGTGTCCATGTCTGTTTATCGGCATGCGGTTGTGATCTTGCCTTTTTTGCAAACGGTCACGACACTTCTAATATGTCACCTGTCCCTCTATTTTATTCCAATACATCAAACATAGATGACGTATTGAGTTCATGGGTTTGCCATGCATGTACTTTGCAGTGCCTCCATTAGAGCTGAGCATGAGTTGGGTCCACCCGCCTCCCAATGTAACAGGATCGGGTGGTAAATATCCTGGCCCGATTTGGACTGGATATGTAGCCAGAATCGACCGATGTGTGGGATTGACGGTTGGGTCGGTCAACTTCAACGATTTGAGGCACTACTGGACGGGCTTTTTAACTGGGCTTTTTAATTAGACTACCATTGTTAAACCGTTGCATATTTTTTGAACCAATTCTTCATTCAACAAAATAATTAAGCCTTTTTAAGTTGGGCCAACAGTCAGCGCATTAGTAGTTGGGCTTCTTCTGTTGTTAAAATACAAGGCCTGAACAAATAGAAGAAATCCCACGCACAGTCCCAAGCCATTTTAGGGAAACAACTGCAAACCATGCAATAGCCATTTCAAACCCAAATTTGCAGTTCCAAGCTATTTCATATGCTCATTCCATTAGCTAACGTTACATTGATTTAGGAAAAAAAATTCCAAACCATCCGTATGCACCAAATCCAAACCATTAGTACTACTATTGTTTCAGTCACTATACCACCATGTATATACCCCATAAAAAATTACCACCATATGCCCCCATCCCAAAACTGTAGTACTGTACCATGAAGTACCTAAAATCTATTGTTCATTGTATGCTATTCAAAACACCCACTGTCACGAGACTTTTAGTTGCTACATATTATAACAGTGTTTTTGTTAACATGCGCACTGCTCACACATGTTTTCTTTCACACACAAGCATTGGTTTTAAATTCTCTATTCTGTGTCGATCTGTTCACTGACTTCGTTCTCTTGTTTGCTCCTTTTGCTGATTCCTTTTGGGTTTTGGCGTTTTGGGCTGATCAACGTCGGAACGTATTGCTTTCGGTGGGTTGATTTATGGTTGGACTCTGGGTAACCTGGGTGTTTTGATGAGGTCCACGAATTCCTCACATATCAGTTGGATCCGAGGGTGCTGGTCACACACACATGCTTCAGCCCCTCAAAAAGAAACTAAATCCTTCTCTTACCTTCCGGCATCAATCTCTCTAATCTGGACAAAACTCAAAACTCAGTTTGCATTCAATTGGGAACATTTTTGTCACGCACCAAACTGGTAGGTCTATGGCACCGTCCCTAGTATGTGACGTGTCAGTACCTGATAATCTCACAAAATAACTAACCAATCCTCTAAGCCAAACCGAACCACTCTTATTAAAAATAAAAGGTAAAAGTACAAGAGTACCACTACAACAAAAGTCAGATTCTATAGGATGCCAACAAAGCTATAGAAAGTGATATATAGCGTTTCCGCAAACGCTATGGTAGCCGCCATTATAAAGGGTCAGACTTTCAATAGCATTTTTGTGCTGCTATGATTTTGAATGTTTCTATAGCATTTGATGCCTGCTATTGTTTGTCTATGTTTAATAGCATTCGTAAGTGCTATTAGCATTTTGGGCCCACTACATAATATATATTTTCGGTAGCATTTTTTACCTGCTATTTATATATCACCTTTCATTGCATTCTTTAACTGTTGTGTGGTACAATATTTTCTACTGAAATTTTGATGATTATTCCATGAATTCAATACATGCTCTTACAAGGGTAACAAAAAATAATATAATCCCAACTACTACACATTCTCTGGCAATATGTTCCTAATATTTCATACAAATCCAAGAATATATCATTCTTTTAACATCCAAGCGATTAATTACATATAAGAAAATTAGTACTCTCTCCGTCCCAATTTGTTTGTCAATTATTCCATTTTTTGCTACGCCTTAAATTGCTTATATCTTTCAATGTATAATATTTTTCACGGTTTCAAAAACTTTGTATAATAGATTTAATCGTGAACTATCAAACAAGATCCATATTGCATATATTTGGAGATCAATATTAAAAGATATAAGTGATAAAAAACTGACACGATTATCAAAAATTGACAAACAAAATGAGACGGAGGGAGTATATTACATGTTCCTCCAATCATCTATCAAAAGTGGACTACTAGCCTTGGCACCAAAATATGAATGAAAAGGCTTCAAAGCGTTGCAAGATTATATATCTATATCCTCAGCCAAAACATCATCAAAATGTCTTCCGTCAATGAAGCGATAACCTGCGGTTAGAAGATCAGATCTTTAGTAAAAGGTCATGAAACAATTTCTCCTCTATCAGCCTATAGACCTACACATGGTAGATGCAAACATTTCAATTTCAATGGCCATAAAATTTCGACTAAATAAAACTTAGGCAACAACAGCATAGCAGGAAAAGATTAGGAAATGCGAACCAAACAGATAATAAACCAAATTCCACACACAAACACCCACACACATATCATACGCTTGCATATACGAGGGTTGGTTTATTTTTTATGAAGTACTAGTGATATGTTTGCGCACAAGGCGCGCAATCAAGGCCCAATACCAAAAAATCGTATTATGAGCAAGATTAAGTGTCGCAATCAAGACCTAATCGCTCAGATTTTATAGTCGCTGAATCGGATATTTTTGCCGGTTGTTTTGCTCGAGTCAAATATCCAGCAAAACCAAACAGTTTGTTTTGCTACCAGAGAGTCTTGAAATGCTCGAGCCAAACTTGTAGGATTCTACTTTTTCTTCAGAAATGATCAATCCTTCATGACTAAAAGTTACCGCACTCTGTTAGGTCCATAGGCCACGGTTTCCATTTATTGGCATTTCCACGACAAATCACACATTTAATTGTATCCCCAATTATCGAGTTGTAATTTATTTTTTTTCTTCTCTTTTTAGAGTGTCTATTTAGGAAGTTGAGGAAACCAATTTTGCTTGTAAATTGAAAGGTAGAGATTGTTAAGCAAAAATACTCGGACAGATTTGCTTGGGATTGATATAGGGACTAATCAAGGAAAGATTCACTTGAAAAGATTTGCTTGGGCTTGATTTGGTTGGAAAAATTTGCATGGGAGATATGGGCCAACCGTATTAGAAAGTTATTGGTCTTATTAGAAAATTCTACATGAATAAGGAATGATCTTATTATGGGAGAATTCTTTTCTCAACAAGGAAGATTCTTGGCAATCCTTTATATATAGGCATCGGCAGTAGCAAAAGATGATGAGGCATTAGACAGTTAGACGAGGCTGCGCTTTGGGAGAAGTGCTACGGTACACACCCCCCAAAAATTATTCCATATGAGATTTTGTGGCTAAAGGTATGAAAGGGCGTACCGTATGCACCCTCATACGGGTAGTCAAAAAATCTCATATAAGGCCACAAAATCTCTTATTTAAGTCCACAAAATCTCATATGGTCAAATATGGTCAGATATGGTCAAATATGAGATTTAGTGGCACAAATATGAGACATGTCACATCAATACATATAAGTCACAAAATCTCATATGACTAGTTACAAAATCTCATAATCTCATATTTGTGCCACAAAATCTCAT
>JAXBDA010002837.1:0-39127 GCA_036023075.1 Gaultheria prostrata | reverse complement strand
AACTCATGAGCATATTTTGGGTACGGGCACTTGTTGCCATTGGATGTGACCGGTACTATTGTTAAACCGTTGAACCGGATAGTGGACTTTGATCCTTCTTTGGAGGCATGTGGAATGTTTGAAGTATTCTTGACGTAAATTTTCTAGGGCGTGACAGAAATAATTAAGACAACAGTGGGGAAGGAGGGTATTTAAATTACACTTAAACTCAAAACTCTTTTTTTGGCTTAGTACAAAATGGCTAGAACCCATCCCTATTTATACTACTCCATAGAAGGGTCTAGTCCAAAGATATTTTTATATAAGATAAACTTTGAGGTAGATTCTAGAATTACAGATGTTACTAATTCTCACAAAAAAATCTAGATTCATAAGGATATTGTAGAATTTCTAGAAGATAGATATTACGGTTCTTTCTTCTAATCAAGCCCTACGATGGAAAATGAAGTTGGCATGCCCTCAAAATTTCTTCCACCTGCAGATTGTAGTACCCACTTAAGATTGGGCTACCAGACTGGGTAGATTCCTTAACATCAATCCCCCGGTGATCCTAAGCCCAAGCCCATCCGTCCTCGAGGTCCCCGGGATGAACTCGTCATCCCCTGTAGGGAGTATTTCAAGAACAGTGTTCAGTCTAACCTAACCACGTACATACAAAAGAGGCATAGGAATATGCAGATTCCCCGCCAAAAGCTCAACGTCTTCAAGATCGGCGGCCGATCCCTGCCCCAACCTATACCTGATTATCCTAGGCAACTCGGGGGTTGGGGTTGGAGCCAGGTGATCATCCTGTGTAATGTGGTAACGTCGTTAGAGAACCTGAGGACACACGTCTCCTGAAAATTGAAGGCTCGCATATCGTCTCTTATAAGTCTTTTCCGATCATTGCATTCATTTACACGCAGATCAACTAAATCTTGATCAGCTGTAACCTGAGCTTGTACTTGGTCGCGCGCCAGAATCAAATCCTCAATGTCGTCCCCACTTGTTACCGCCCGTGCAATTTGGGCTCCAATTTCCGTCTTTCTAATTTGATTGGCTAGCAAATTGTTCTCCGCTTGAATCCTTGTAAAATTCAATCTTTCGTACTCCTTGACTAGATAGGATAGATTTCTAAATCGTGGCATGATGTGATGTCGTTCTTGAACATACGCTACGAAATTCTGAGTTTTCAGCTCCAATCCTCGTTCTTTCGCAATTCATCAATTCAAAAAACTAACTTAAGACAGTTTATGACTTAAATCTGTTTCTAAAACAACCTCAAGTATTGAATTCGTATTTATCTTGAAAACAGTGAGAGTGAAAATTTTAACCGCTTATTTTTTCCAAAACTAATATTTGTTGCCAAGATATTACTTTTAAAAAAAATTAACATCATATTATGTTCTATGAAATGAACGATTTAGATCGGACTCGGACTTGGGTGCCAAGATTACACGCAGTAACTTCTAAATAGTTCTAATACTATATGCTATTGTCAAAATAATATTACCGAAGTCCACAAAAAGATAACCGCTTATTTTTTTTTTTCAAAACTAATACTATTTGTTGTCTGATGGTTCATTAACAGTATTTGGTCAAGATATTACTTTTTTTTAAATTAACATCATATTATGTTCTATGAAATGAATGATTTAGATCGGATTCAGACTCATGTGCCTAGATTACACACAGTAACTTTTAATACTATGTGCTACTGTCAAAATAATATTACCGAAGTCCACAAGAAGATACATCGGATTGCATAATGAGGGAGGGCCCACCCTATGAATTTCTACCATATCACATTATCTTTTTTATATGCTTTCAATTTTTTACACAGATTGACCGGGAAATCATAAGCCATAACAAGCATTATATTTCTTCTTAGATAGTTGCCGCTTGAAACTTGATCTTTAGCCCTGCCACTACCAATGTTTGACTGACTAGAGTCTAGAGCATCTAGTGCCATTAAGCAATACCAATGTTTGGCAAAAAGAAAAATAACAAAACAATGGAGTACCCATTAATGGAAGCGGATCTGCTGTCCCGAAAATCATGTCTCAACTCCCTGTTCCGTTCATCTAAGGCGTCCATCTGACCAATCGAGGGATTGGATTCGCAGATGAACATGGATGACTCAGATTTTTTTAGAGTGATATGGAATCTAAGCCCTCAATTGTTCGGATGAACGGCTCGGATGTATAGGACACAGAGTTTGGGACATCGGATCCGCTACCATGTATGGTAGAGAACCCAATAACAAAAAAATCCTTTTGAATTTCATTATGTTCTCATCCATTTTGAATTTCCTCATTATTTCAAAAGAATCCCTAAATTTCGGCATTAATGAATGACCCATGATATAATCCCAACAAATCAGGAAATGATTATGTTTTATTGTATGAATATCATAACAAAGGGTAAGATTGGAAAATCACATATAAAGAGGACGAAAATATAAGCCCGAAAACTGGGAGGGAAAAGAGCCGGATGGAGTAACTTATAACTAGTGAAAACATGCATAATTCTTCTAAAACAAAAATCACCACCGATGAAGAAAATAAATTTTTTCTTTAAATGTATTAAAACTGGCAAAATATAGAAATGTGTTGCAAACAAAGAAGTAAGACAAAATTCAAGAACTCTCGAGGGGGAAATTGATCTTCCGAGCTAACTAAAATTAAATACTTATATAAATAATTACTGATGTCTTTTTTGCACAATTAAAAAGATCTAGTCCTTTTAAGAAAGACAACATGCTCTTTTATAGAACACAGTATGTAGTATAATATATTTACATGTACATGGTACAATTGTGCAACAGAAGTACAGAACTACCAAACGACCAGTGCTTCCAATATCACTTTTAGAACAAGTAACTCAACACAAATTAAACTCTAGACATACCAGCAGCAATTAACTTACACTATTTATCTTCAGCAGTAAAATCAGGCTCAGCCGGCTTCTGAAGCATCATCGGGGTATTCTCCCAGGCAACCTCGCTCTCCGAGCCCCAGCATTCCGCCTTATAGCGTGGAGAGCATTAGCAGCAAACCGCGATGCGTAAATCGTGGCCCCCAAACTCGGCGAGCTCCCACCATCCTTAGCCATTGCATCTTGCAAACTATTTTCCTCTTCCCTAAGGGACACCTCCATCTTCTTTCTGCAGTATCTTCGCCACCTCCATCTTGCAAACTATAAAACAAGCTGCCCAAGTCCTCCACTGCTGCGAATAAAACCTGAACGTATGGCAGAGCTGCCTGCTGTGCAACCTCCTAAATTGAGAGGCGACAAACTTCAAAGAGCATCTCATCAACTAGGTCTCCCTTTCGCACGATGAAGCTGTTTCCCGTGTAGAGCACCGTTTCTAGACGGTTGCACAAAAGCGTCCAATAGTTGGTCGTCCGTCTTATTAAAGATTGGCACCTTATAAATAAGTCCACAAGGGTATGTAAGATTCCAATCCACAAACTAATAATCATCAAGCCTAACGTAAAGAAAATTGCAGAAAGCGTAACATTGATGACCATTCAATGATTGTCTTTATGTACAGGGGAAAAAACATTTAACGCTGCAAGAGAGGACAGGTATGAGAATACAGCTAGGCATAATTACAGGTCTCTGATTCCCGGAAGTGTTTTTCTAGTATATTAAGTTACACGCACTGGTCCTGTAGTTTTTTCCCCTATTAGCAGGGAGGTTGAGGAACTCCCTAGGCTCTGATGGCGCAGCCCTTGATTGATTGGAGCGGAAGAATCCTCTTTGGAAGCCCCGGATCAAGTCATTCACCTTCCCTCAATTTGCTTCCCAATCCCAACTTACACACAAACGAGCAATCCTTACTCACACAAATGAGCAACTTTTATAAAACATACATGCATGAACTCATTTAGACACAAAAACAGCGTCCACATAATACCCACAACCTAAAATAATCCATAAATAAAAGCAAACTCTCAATTTATAATCTAAAAGTAACATGGACATCTTTTGTGCAAATTGAAGCCATTAACTTCACACATTTATACTTAAAAAACCATCCAACCATGCCCTTCGAAGTCTCTCGTTCTTCACCATAAATGCCTTTGCTACCTTTTCATTTTCAACCAAGTGGTCAAATGCTAATGCAAGTGTCAATTCATCGAAACCTTCTGTCTGCATAACTTCATCATAGAGGTCATTCACATTAAGTCGATCATCAGTAAGTTTCTTGATCGCTAAAGCAACTTCTTCAAGTTGTGTTGATAACTTGTCATAACGCTCATCTTCGTCACGACTACTCTTTCGCTGAGATCTTACTTGAGATGGAACCTCAGAAGCTGTGTTTTTCCCTTCTGAATCTTTAGATACCTCTTCGAAGGCAACATCAAAATCAGTCGAGTCTGATTCAGCAACAGTTTCTTCATCTATATCATCAAAAAGACTTTGCAAATTATAGCCAAAACAAATAATCAGTAGGTGGGCCAAAACAATGAGACTTGAAAATGCCACAACAATGAGGCTTGAATATGCCATGTTTTCCCTTTGAAGGATATCCTCCTAAACTGGTAAGCATTGTCATTATCCAACTACATCATAAGAATCAGCGCCAAACAAATTCCAAGAAAATGAACCTAGGGTTTACGCAGCTTCAACTGAGTACACACATCCCAAGCATAAATAGAAGCACTACCCACAAATCTTAACGCCTAGCTCGGATTCTTGCTGGGAAAGTGAATAGATACGGGTTCGATATTCATTCTAGCGCCGTAGACTCAAAACAAACAATTTTGAGAGCAAAAAGTGGAACAAATCCAGATATGCGACCAATATCTTAAAACCTAAAAGATGAAAAAGAACAAGGATAAATCTATATAGCCAACCAAGGACTTGTAGCCTTAGCGGTTATCTCCCGATTCTCCCACAAGCGAGAGCAGGGTTCGAGCTATAGATAGCTTCTAGACCCCCTCTAGACTAACTCACTAATTTTCCCGCTAACCCCCCACTGATGTGTATCGAATAGCAAAAAAAAAAAAAAAAAATCTATGTAGCCCAAGCTCAGAACTCACATCATACAAAACCGAATCAAATGATTTGTTCATCTGAAGTTTTGGGGAAAAATGATATTACTCTTCATGAGAGAGAGACGATGAATGAGATCCATGGCAGAGAGGGAGACGGAGAAAGAGAGAGTACCTGTTGCGTCAGAGTTTGAATAGGGGTCTCTTAGAAAATGTTTTCCAGATCTGACTTGAGGAAAAAATTTCCAGCCTAAAAGGACTGATTTCCGTTGACTGGGAAAATATTTTACGTTGATTTCTGTTTTCCTTTTTATCGAATGCACAAAAATATTTTCCAAGAAATTTTTTTTTCCAGAAAAAATTTTCCGCCAAAACTACAATGTAATCCTATGGCCAAACCCCATTGTATCCACTAATATTTCTTGAATAGGGGGTCCCATCTATCTCAAGAGAAACTCTTCTATAATTCAGCTGGAAAATGATCACATATATCTCAAGAGAAACAATAGGGGCATTCTCTTCTACAATTCAGAATACATGTATCTTTACATGACACACAAGGCATTATACCACATTTAGCACAAAAGAACCAACACATAAAAGCTATTACAAAAAGAGAAATGAAAACAACAATCCAACTATACTAGTACAGTAGTACTCACCTTCTGCACCAACGTCAGGCTCTGCCGGCTTCTGAAGCATCGTCGGCAAAGTTCTCTCTGGAAAACTTGGTGTCCAAGTCCCACCATTCTGCCTTACGGCACGGACGGCATTAGTGGCAAATCTAGCTGCGTAAATGGTGGCCGCTAATCTCGGCGAGCTTCCCCCGCCTTTAGCCAATGCATCTCGCAACCTATTTTCCTCTTCCCTAAGAGATACTAACGCCTTCCTCTTGCAATATCGTCGCCACGCTGCTTGTATGTAACAAGCTGCCCACGTCCTCCACTGCTGCGAGTAAAACCTAAAAGTATGGCGGAGCTGCTGGTCGTGTAACCAGTTGAATTTAGAGGCGACAAACTTCAAATCGTCCGCCTTTAGGACAAATGCTTCCACTTCTGAGAGGGCTTGGACCGTTCTGGTTGAGATTGGGAGGTTAGCTGGGGAATGGGGAGCTAAAGCCCAAGCAAGAAGCTCTTCTCCACAAAAGTCTCCGCGTCTGAGCCGAACCCTGTTAAAGAACCTTCCACCATTAGTGGTCGAAGAAGCTAATGTCCCGTCCATTACGAAGAGCATCTCGTCAACTGGGTCCCCCTCTCGCATGACAAAGCTGCATTCCGTGTAGAGCACCCGTTCTAGACGGCCACACAAAGCGTCCAATAGTTGTTCATCCAGTGAATAAAACGCTGGCACCTTATAATTCCAGAAGAGTAGATAAGATTTAATCACAATCTAATAATCATCGTAATAGGCTTCCTATCCAGTATCCACAAGATAAAGCCTTCAAAACTTCGCATTCATATCTACATTTGGGATTCTTTAAACTATAACTACTGAACACAGCCTCTAGCAGACATAGTATTAGTATCAATTAATAATAGAAGTTCAAGAATGCAATAGAGGTGTTGAAATCGCCAATGAGACAACTGGAGAACAGAAAATGGAAAACGACAGTAAAAGTTAACCAGAAAATTTGATATACTAAATTTGGAGTTGAAATCTCTCGAGACAATATATGCACGGAAGGTCAGCAGCCAAGGCGGCAAACAACGGAACTGATATAAGTTCTGTTACACCATTCACATTCCCTGAATGGATGAATTAAATTGCACAAAAGCGAAAGGAACTCACTCTCCTAAGCTGACCGAAACCAAGATGGCGCTTTATGTCCCTCATGAGATCCTTTGGAAGATTACGGATCAGATTCTCTTCATCAACACCTCTAGTTTCCTGCCATTTGTACTGTTCATATCGTCTGATTCGCTCCCTCAGATCTGCAGGGAGCAAACGAGTGGACATCCACTGTTCTGCGTCTCGCATTTTGGCTCTCCACTCCTCCAATCTAGTTGTTGTGGACTGCAGCAGATACTTCTGTTACACCAAAAGGAATTAGATGTTGAAAATTTTACTACATAGACCCCAGTGAGGATGGTCTTTGAGCATGTAGACCATGAAATATAACAGCAATTTTATCCTAACACTCACAGCAGATACTTCTGTTACACCAAAAGGAATTAGATGTTGAAAATTTTACTACATAGACCCCAGTGAGGATGGTCTTTGAGCATGTAGACCATGAAATATAACAGCAATTTTATCCCAACACTCACATGAACGTAGGGCTGCAAATGAATGAGCTGTTCGGAGCTCGGCTCGATAAGGGCTCGATCAAGTTCGTTCATTTACTAAAGGAACCAAACCCAAGCCTTAATTTTTTGGCTCATTCCAAGAGCGATCTGAGCCCAAACCTAAGAGTATTCAGTTTGATTAGGCTCATGAACCTGAGTTCAAAATATAACTAAGAAATTTTTGGTGGACTATTCATAGATAATATTTTAAGAGGATGTATATATGCATTGTTATAGAGATATCATACAAGGTTCTTGTCGATCAATTTCTTGACGGATTTTATTTTTTTGACTTATGTTAGGAATATATACTACAATAAAATAAAAATTATCAAAAAGAGCGTGAATTAGACTCGTTTGAGTTTAACAAGCTGAAAAACTTTTGAACGAATAGAATTGAGCTGAGCCTGAGCTTTGAAAATTTTAGAAGAGCCGAACTCGAGCTAAACCAATATTTTACCAGCCGAGCTGAGCCAGACAGGGTTCAGATCGATTTGGCTCGTTTGCACCCCTACTTGAACAAGTAATGACAGAAATGTATATCAATCCCATCATGCACAGTAACACATGACTGCTGTTTTCTAAACAATATCAGGAAGGGAGCTGCATTAGCAATGCTGATAACACTGGGAAAAAGGGAACCTCCTATCTACGCATCGCCGCTCAGCACCTTTTAAAAACAAACTGTTCAAGTAGAAATGCAGTCCAAAAATTATGGAACTTTCAATTAAGAAACATCATTTTGGTGTCCCAAAGACATTATACAGGGCAGTTTCTTTGAATCATTATAATTGTTTATAATTAAAGACAAACATTTTCTTCAGCATTTGAAGAATATGTGATCACGTCTTCATAAAGATTAACCTGTTTGGTCTAAACAATCCATTGTGAGCTAGTGTGCCTTGTGACTACTAGGTTGCCATACTAACCACGTTTGCGCTGTTTCCCACTGTTAATTTAGCTGCCACAGATTCTCATGCTCACATTAACAGACTATGAGCAATGACAAAATAATGTCCAAAACTAACCTGCATATTTCCGATGAGAAGTGCAAATAATACCAAGCCAGAGATGGAAATGAACAAAGAAAAGCAAATTTCCCAAACAAAGGTACTTGTCTTGAGGTTTTGACCAACAGAACTGCAAAATTTGACAATTTACAAATTATCAAAGGTTAGCTTCTGGTAAAAATAATGCCACTTGCCGATCAAAAATAATAATAACAATGCCACTCGTCCCATAAACAGTATACATTGTACATTTAGTCATTTATCAACTGGAAATTAGTCCGTCCTGTCAACTAGGATAAGACCAACAATATAGTTGATGCCGAAAATAAGAAAAACAGAAGCACTAGCTGAGCCGTCATGGGAAGCATTCTTTAATTTGTGGCACATATACATCCACAAGTGCAAATAAGAAACCAGTAACCAATGTAGAATCATGAAAAGGAAAAAAAAATCCAGAAAACAGGACTCCAGTGTTAATCACAACTAAGTTCAAACTCACCAATAGTTGAAGTAGCTGAAGAGGTAAGGAAGGTGCTCTCTCTCTCTCTCTCTCTCTCTCTCTCTCTCTCTCTCTCTCTCTCTCTCTCTCTCTCTCTCTCTCCCCGTGTGTGTGTATGTGTATGTTTGTGTGTGTGTGTGTGAGAGAGAGAGAGAGAGAGGTAGGAAAGCAGGCAGAAGGACAGCGAGACTCGGTTCCTGTAATAATTTGTGGCACATCTACATCCACAAGTGCAAATAAGAAAAGGCTCTAAGAAGCCAGTAACCAATATTAAATCATGAAAAGAAAAAAGAATCCAGAAAACAAGACTCCAATGTTAACCACGACTAGTTCAAACTCACCATTAGTTGAGGAGGTGAGAAAGGTGTCATTGGAGACAAACTCCTAGTGAATTTGACATTAAAAAGCCTCAATTTACCACTATTGTTGTTTCCTATTACTTAACCTTTTAAAGCAACACGATTGGGATCTGGTCACCGAATTTCTCTCCAAGCATCAAACATCTAACTTAACAAGCGAAAAGAAAGCTGCAGCTTCGCTTGTGTAAACCAGTGACACGTACAGAGTGACATCATGAAAAGTGTGGATAAGGGATCATTTCACAGATAGTGAACTGTTGGCATGGTTAAAGCATCCAACTCAAAACCAATTGGCAATGAATGGAGAGGCCGTCCAGGCTCATATACCAGTGTTGGTGGTTGTAATTAACCAACGTGGGACAAGCATCAACACTCCCCCGCCCGTGGAGAGGTAAATAATGGATCAATAAGATAGGGATCACAACAAAACGAGGTTCACTTAACGCAAAAACAACGGGGCAAAAATCAAGAGAGTCTTGTCCAGAAGACTCCGAAAGCCTAGCTCTGATACCATGTTAAAGCATCCAACTCAAAACCAATTGACAATGATGGAGAGGCTGCTCAGGCTCATATACTAGTGTTGGAGGTTGTACTTAACCAATGTGGGACAACCTTCAACAGGCAGCATACAAGTTTACATGACAAAAATACTGTGTAAGCTACAGCATAATACTTGAATTTCTTGGCATTCTTTAATAACTTCCAATACTCAAAAAGTAGACTTGTAGCTGAACATTTCGTAAGGTAGCCCAACATACTTGTTGATGCAAAATTCTAATAAAGATGAATACAATCAATAAAGGATCTTTTGTGTACTTACCTCAGATTTTGCAGGCCCCACCAAAAGCAGTAAAGGAACTTCTCCGGAAAATTCATTGATCCTACGACACCAGACTGAAGTGCATCGAGGAAGATTCCAAAATCAAAAAGAGCAGCATTTGGTGTCTCTATGGAGCAGGACTCATTCAGAAATACTTTAAACCCAGTACTATGATCACAATACACTGAATAGTTTACACATTCAGTCCGATTTCCACAGGCTTTCTTCCAGCACGTAGTTTCTCGTTCTATAGACAACAAGTACCAAAATGCTCCCAGTACCTAATAGATATCAAATCCTTCAATGATCAGAAAGACTGGTGAGACCTCAGAGGAGAAAGAATAGAAGTCCATTTACATAGGTATTTCTTGGTAATGTACAAGCCATAGAAACTTTATTGTACACTGCAAACTTAACAGGTCCAATGGATCATTCAAACTTTCAACACTAAGAAGATCCACACGAAGTCTAGTAGATATATATTTTGATCAAGTCAACAAAATTCTGACAATAAAAGCGTAAGATCAATTTTTGTGAGGAATCTTACATGACTGGCAAGCATGTAGAGAAAGAGATTAAATGCAGCTCCAGACCAAATAGTTTTAGTGAATATACCAGAAGTTATTGTAGCTTCTTTGTATAACGGATGAACTCGAAGAACCCTAGGTACATATTGGAATAAAACAACAAACTTCAACAAGTTGATTGTATCCAAAGATCTTGACCCTCCCATGCATGGAATGATAGATAAAACAACCACCTGTATACATTACAATAGAGACAGAGAATTAATATTGGAAACGTAAAGTAATATGTTGTACATTAGCTTTTCTTCCAACTTGGAAATATTGGACTGAACAAAATAATACAAAAGCATCATCCCTATAAACCGAATTTGCAGAAACATAAATCCCTCCAGCATTCCCATTTCCCCAAGTTCAAGATAGTGATGATAAAAAAGCACAACTAATCATTGCCAAGTTCAAGAGATCCATAGAACATATGACCAATACCAAAAACCAGCAGAACTTTTGGTATCACAGCATGAAACTGAATTTTCTTGTTGAATGCTTGGTTATGACACAAATTCCCAGTGCATGTGAGGTCATGCACCACGATGGAAGGTCTAATTTATCCAATAACGTAGAATGTGCATGTGTAGAACAAAGCAAAAACTACTAGTAAACCTTGGCTGGCACAATGGCCCTAGCTATCTGGAAGGGGTTCAGAGAGAGATGCACCCTATCCCTGCATCAGATAGTAGTACCCTGCTCTGGAACCGGCCATAATAGCTCAGGCAACAGGGTCACAATTATCTTTTCTTGAGTTGTCCACTATAGAACCATAGGGAAAGACATTTTGGCAGCATAAAATTTAGCGTACCTGTGGCAGAGGAAGAACTGCAAGAATGTCAATGAAGAAGTAGGAGCACAAATATCTCCTTGTTATTACCGAAGCATCTTTTACCAACTCACCTCTTCCATATACAACAGAAGAGGGAACAATAAATCCAGTTTGGAATTGAAAGATCATATGAACCACATAAAATAAGTCAGAAAAGGAACGCAAAACAATTGCCGCGGTCTGCAGGTTTTTGTCCAACCCAAGACATTTTTTGTCATCAACGATCACAGGAATGTAAAGGAACAAAAGATCGAGAGAAACTGCAAGCACACACGACCATACAAATATTTTATTCCACTTCTGAAGAAATGGCCCTCGTGGGTCAAGTATTTTCTTCCTCAAGGCCAAGATATTTCCCACAATTCTTGAACAACATGATTCCAACGACCTTTTAAAGCTTCTCATCCTTTCAGAACTGCAATCCAAGTTTCTTTGAAACTTATGAGCAACTGAATTTTATTGTCACTCCAACAATCCACAAATGAACAGCTTGTTCTCTAGAGAAATGCTCCTCCGTGGAACGTGGAATTGAATTTTATTCCACAAAACTTATGAGCAACTGAATTTTTTGTTGTTGTTGTATGCTTGTCTTGTTAAGGAAATACAATTCCAAAATAGACGGTCCACCTCTAAGGTACTCTTCTAAACTGGGAAGTTCTTTAGGTACTAAACTGCTACCAGTAGATCAGCCACAAGCTGCAAAATGTCAATCCCTGCACATATCATAACAACAGGAAAGTTCATCTGTTTTTGTAAGGAAACCAATGGTAACTTAAGCATCTATTCGCAAGAGGGATCCGGGGCGTGTTGTGCGGTAGGTGTTGTGCGGAAAACTACTTTGCTTTGCTTGATTTTTGGGCACACCTCTAAAGCTTCCAAGGGCATTGTTTGGAGGAAGAAAAAATCACTACAAAGTGCCTAAACCGTAAACCCAAAGTGCCTAAACCCACTATACCCTACCTCAAAAAGCCTAAATCCCCTAAAATTGAACCCCAAATTAACTCTCCAAACAGAGCCCTTGGAAGCTTTGGAGGTGTACCAAGAAAATGAGCAAAACGACGTAGTTTTGCAGCACAACACCTCCCCGGATTCTCGCAAGAGTGTCCTAGATCAAAGTAACAAAAGGAAATTACTTCCACATTTTTTCAATGAGATGGTCTATTTACAAAACGTACAAAGGCTTCTTAATTCCAATCATCAAGAATATCACAAATAAAACAAGTACAAATTTCACTCTACATCTCTTGTTACTGTATAGACTATATCATGCACAATCTGAATGCTGCAACTGGACAATGATGAACTAAACGCATATTTTGGATGGAGAGATTTCATGAGAAAAGAAAAGAAAGGGTATGGATTCTAGTCAAATCAGTTATATGAATTGAGTATGTTGGTGAGAAATGGAGAGAAAAGTACAAAAATGGTGAGATTTGGTGAGGGCTCACTCTCTTATCTCACCCTTTCCCGCCATCCGAAGGGGCTCAAATTAAGTCTCAAAAGCAACACCTCAAACAAATTACATTTTTTTTTATAACCAGGTGTCCGAGCCAGCTTTTGCGCACTTCGACTAATCCTGCGAGACCAATCCCACCCCACCGTCCACCAGCGGGGCCCATTTAAAGCCAAAGCAAAGCTGTGTATGTACTGGCCCCAAAGGAGTCAAACCTGAAACCTTAGAGCATCACCAGTGGTATAACTAAAACTGGATAATCAAAAGTTGCCACAATAGATTTTGATTATCCATACAAAGACATTTATAAAGTTAACAATGTGGAGTGTCACAATGGTATTTTGTGTCCATAATAAATAAAAATACTATTCACTCTATTTTTATTCATAAATGGGCACAACTTTAAATTTGTATATATATTTTTTATAATATTAGTACTATTTAAAAGATATTCACAATACCTTTAAAATGAGACCAATCTTGAACATATTTTCAATTTTTTTTTTGAGAAAGTGCAAAAAAAATTGAGTTTTGAAGTAAGTATTTGAAAAATGGAGGGAGAATGTTGTTACTTTTGAATTCATTTACCAAAAAAGACTTATAAATAGGGTGTGATCCCCAAAATTTGGTTATTGAGTTTTGGTTATTGAAAAAATATTGTTACTTTTGATTATCCAAATGTCAAAATTTGGTTATTAGCTAAAAGGTTGTTATCTTTGATTATGCCAATGTGAGCCAATTTTTGGACAAACATTATTAACTTTAGTTATTTAGATGTTTTGATTATTCCATTGGGATGCTCTTGAGAGGAGCAAACCCCTAATCTCAAGCTTTCACCACTGGGCCAACCTCTTGGGTTAACATGGGCCAACCTCTTGGGTTAACAAATTAGTACATTACATATACAAGCAGAACTAACAGAGGCCTCCAATATTGAGATCGATTGAATAGAGAGAAACTAAAATTAAGACATGGAAGTTTGATAATTTCAGTAAGAAATGATAAAAAACAAGCATATAGCAAGAGAAGCAGGAGTGAATCGAGAAGATTGATCATACCACCAACTGTGAAGGAACTTCAAGTGTATGAATTCTGTGAGTGAGGGTGTGACGAGAGGAATGCTTTTATAGAGGGTAGACATGGAGGGAAAGTAGCAGACGCCTGTGGGAGCAGCCGCCATTTCATTCAAGTCTTTTAGTCTGATTTCGAGGAAGCTTTCGGTTTGATTTCGAGGAAGCTCGAGAGAGATGGAGTCCAGCTCCTCTCCAATGATTGGAGCCAAATTGTACGGAGTACAATTTTTGACAAATTGTACCTTTCTAAATTTTGTAAAAATGTATTTCGAAATTGTACACCACATGGTGTAAGTGTATCTTTTTCCTTTTACCCAAGGATAATCGATCAACTTAATTTTTGACATGCTTGATGCTTTCAGTAAATTCAAAGTATAAACAGTCCCGATCATTGAAATAAAATTGAGAAAAAAAAAATCGGTGAAATTGGAGAGGTTATTCTCTCCAATCCATTTGACCGAATTGGAGAGGAGCTAGACTCCAATAGATGGGTTTAGAAAGAGATCAATACATGATGGGTTGTGAGAGAGAGAGAGAAATACACAAGCTCAAGTGGCGCCAGAGTGAGAGAGATAAACGTGCTAAAGTTGTAACAAGAATGAGTTGTAAACTTAAATTTTCTAACTTTAAAACTTGGCAATCTTTTAGGATTAGGTCACAACAATTTTTTTATTATTATTATAAATCCTTTAATCTCGGTATGGATAGCCTATTTTTTATTGAAAAAAAATAAGCGATGTGTACGTAAATTAGACTGGACAAGCATGACTGTTGAACCAAAAAATAAAAATACACAAGTACAGGGCGTGCGCATGCATGGGTGCTGTGACGACTGCCAAACGATGGTTCACGAAAATACAGTCCAAGGGATGAAGCAAGATATTCTTTACCGAACCACATTTTAAATTATGTACAATTTCCAACCTGCAGTTCTCCAGTCTTCCCTATTCTGTGAAGGAGTATGTGGTACAATAAACTAATATGCGAGACTATGGCCTATTTTGACAAAAGAGTTAATCTGACTTATTGGCTTATTGACTAAAACTAGTTGAAAAAGTACGTTAATTTAAATTGATTTATTGGCTGAATAAGGCCATAAGCCAATAATCCAGCTTTTTTAGCCAAAACAGGCTACCAACTTAAGCGGTCAAAAGTATTTGAACCCTCCCATTGAAAACAAAAGAGAGAAATATATTCTTTAGGCACGCGTTGGTAGCTTGTAAGTTGTAACGCATCTCATATAAAACACCTCCATCACGTAAATTCTTTTTTAGAGGCCTCACGTAGTTCACGATTCTAAATTATGAATCTCCTAAGTTATACTCTCTCCGTCCCTTTTTAAGAGTCTAGTATTTCAATTTGAATTGTCCCTTACTAATTGTCAATCGTGTAAAATTAGGCCCCGATTGGATGCGGATAAGTTTTGGTGGGATAAAATAGTAAAGCCTTGTTTGGATGCAGTATTCAGAAGAGGGATGAGGTTGGGGTAATTAGTCCCCCTTCCCCTCCATAGACCTTGTTTTGGCAAACCCAAACCCCCCCTGCTTCGGTCATCCTTGTTCTCCAATAGTGAGGGAGTGCCCTGACTAATTATAAGTTGGGAGGAGGGGTATCTATGTTTCTTTTTTTTTTTGGATAATTCGGAATGTCAGTACTCATTAGTGAGATGCTCTGGATCATAAATGAAGGAAACATGGTAATGAGCAAATAAATTAAGTTGGGTCTCTAGGCCTGCTCTCCCTGATGCCTTTCAGCTTTGATTTGATGGTATGGTTCTGCAGCAAAACGTCCCTGTAGCTCCTCGAGCCACTGTTTCAGTGGTTACTCTGAGAGCAGCCACTTTGTGCGTATTGCTAAAGGTTAGGTCTGTCTCCAATCATCCCCGCCCATACCCCCAATGATTGGGGACTAGATGGGTTCTGTTATTGTTGTGGATAATTCGGAATGTCATAAAACTAAACGAACGGAGGAGAGTTTCGCCACATGCGAGCGGACATAAGAGAGTAGCAAAAATTACAAACCAAGATTTAGTCAGTCACGTGCCTAAAATTAAGGCTATCCCTAATCATGTATTCCCGAATGGAGATAGGCATAACATCCATGAGAGTTAAGCTCTCGTCCTGCTCTGCACCCATCTTAGCCAGGTGGTCTGCACATTCATTGCCACCTCTAAAGATATGGGTTAGAGATGCTTCCGTACGGGTCAGGAGCGCTTTTGTATCATTGATAATATTCCGTTGAGGGTGATTCTCTGGAGCACCTTCATTCACCAGCTTCACCGCGACGCTCGAATCAGACTCAATCACCACTTTTGGCATATTTTTCTCCAATATGATTGTCAACCCTCTGTAGATAGCCCATAACTCCATTTCCAAGCTAGAGTCTGCCAGCACCTTCCCGTAATAACCGAGCAGCCACCTCCCATCATGATCTCGAAACAAACCACCAAAGCCTGCTTTCTCATTGGTAAGGTACTTGCACCCATCCGTATTCAATTTAATGATACCTGCAAGAGGAGAGATTATCCCCCTCATTTTACCTCCCCACCTCCCATGCAATTTCCTTTGGATAAAAAAAATAAGTACTTCCGCACATGATTTATTATTTTTTTTGCACCAAATTAAACTACTGATAGAGATCTTTAATTCGATACAAAAAAAATTAAAAATTTATATACTTTAGAATTTTACATTGTTGGGTTGTTGAGTTGCTTTGCAATATCCTTCGGATAAAAAAATAAAGTACTTCCGCATATAATTTTTTATTTTTTTGCATCAAATTAAACTACTAATAGAGATTTTTAATTCGATACAAAAAAAAATTAAAATTTTTTATACTTTAGAATTTTACATTGTTGGCTTGTTGACTTGTTGAGTCAATTTTAATATTTAATATTCTTAATCTATACTATAAAAGAATATTGAAATGAATTACGCCATTGTAATATAATTTTTGAAAAATCTAACAAAATAATTAATTTTGGTACATAATCTAATGTATGCATTACCAATGGCAAGAAAGTTTTTTACATGATTTTACAGCATCCACCCTCCTTATCCCCCATTTTTTTTATCCATCATCCAAACCATGTACCATTTCTTAACTATCACATCAATGTGGGTTCACCTTTCTTATTTAATCCACCGACTATTTTATCTCCCCTTACTATTTAATCCGTCCGCAACCAATACGCCATCCAAACGGGCTCTTAGGATAATATAGTAAGGGGTATTATGGCATCCACAATGGACTCCTAAAATGGCTCGTAGGTGAGGCTCCTAAAATTTAACAAACCATTTGATCAATTATAGTCTTCAATGGGCTCCTAAAGTTTTAAAAGTTAGTGACATTTCACTAATTTTTTTGGTCGCCGAAAGTGGTCGCCGAGATGGGGGTGGTGGTCGGCCGGAAGTGGTCACCGGAGGTGGGGTGGTGGTTGGCTGAACGTAGGAGTTTTTTTTTATTTATTTATCAACTTTTAAAAATTAGTGACATTTAACTAGTTTTGCAGAAGGGTATTTTAGTAATTATGCATCACCCTTATCTTTATGTTTGATTGCAAAAGTTCTTTATCCTTCCTTTTAAAAATGCCAAATGTTTTGGATTTTTGGCTAAGTGGCCCAATCAATATCTATCGCTCTCATTTCGGTGCAGCAACAACACAAAAGAACAAGAAGTTCTGTTGATTTATATCAGCAGCACAGTTACATACACAGAAAATATACCCAGATTTGAAAATCAATGGCCCAGATTCACTTGACGTAAATCTGGGCTATTGATTTACACATTCTGGTTCAATTCTGGGTACCCTTTCTGGATATCTAGACTTTCTGGATTTATATTAGCCTTAATATTAGTATGACTGTATGAGGTGTCAACGTTGCCGACTAATAGGTGTCAATATGCGCCAAAAGCAAATTATCTAATCATTCTCTCCCATGCATGCCACACATCCATATATACCAAGAAAACATGGGTCTACTTCTCTTTCCTTTTCTTTTCACTCTACTAAATTGGGTAAAAAAAAATACGGGTTGTTATAATATATTTACATGTACATGGTAAAATTGTGCAACAGAAGTACAGACCAACTACCAAACCACCAGTGCTTCCAATATCACTTTTAGAACAAGTAACTCAACACAAATTAAACTCTAAACATACCAGCAGCAATTAACTTACACTATTTTTCTTCAGCAGTAAAATCAGGCTCAGACGGCTTCTGAAGAATCATCGGAGGTATTCTCCCAGGCAACCTCGCTCTCCGAGGCCCAGCATTCCGCCTTATTGCGTGGAGAGCATTAGCAGCAAACCGCGAAGCGTAAATCATGGCCCCCAAACTCGGCGAGCTCCCACCATCCTTAGCCAATGCATCTTGCAAACTATTTTCCTCTTCCCTAAGGGACACCTCCATCTTCTTTCTGCAGTATCTTCGCCACGCCGCTTGTATAAAACAAGCTGCCCAAGTCCTCCACTGCTGCGAATAAAACCTGAACGTATGGCGGAGCTGCTTGCTGTGCAACCTCCTAAATTGAGAGGCCACAAACTTCAAATCGTCCGCTTTTAGGACAAATGCTTCCACTTCTGAGAGGGCTTGGACCGTTCTCGTTGAGATTGGGAGGTTATTTGAGGAATGAGGATCTAAAGCCCAAGTAAGAAGCTCTTCTCCACAAAAGTCGCCGCGCTTGAGATAATCCAAGTTAAAAAATCCGGTCCTTCCCCCATTAGTGGTCACGGTAACTAACTTCCCCCTCATTACAAAGAGCATCTCGTCAACTGGATCTCCCTCTCGCACGATGAAGCTGTTTCCCGTGTAGAGCACCGGTTCTAGACGGTTGCACAAAGCGTCCAATAGTTGGTCATCCATCTTGTTAAACATTGGCACCTTATAAATAAGTCCACAAGGGTATGTAAGATTCCAATCCACAAGCTAATAATCATCAAGCCTAATGCAAAGAAAATTGCAGAAAGCATAACATTGATGACTGTTCAATGATTGTGTCTTTCTGTACTGGGGAAAAAACATTTAACGCTGCAAGAGAGGACAGGTATGAGAATACAGCTAGGCATAATTACAGGTCTCTGATTCCTGGAAGTGTTTTTCTAGTTAATTAAGTTACACAAGAACTGGTCCCCATAGTTTTTTCCCCATTAAAATCATGGAAAGAATATAAATATTGTGATACCATTCACATTCCCTTTAAGGATGCACTAAATTGTGGAAAAGCAAACAAACTCACTTTCATGAGCAGACCCAAACAGAGATGGCGCTTTATGTCCCTTCTGAGGTCCTTTGGGAGATTACTAATTAGATTCTCTTCATCAGCACCTCTTGTTTCCTGCCATTTGTACTGTTCATATCTTCTAATTCGCTCCCTCAGATTCACAGGGAGCGAACGGTGGGACATCCATTGTTCTGCGTCTTGCCTTTTGACTCACATCTCCTCCAATCTCTGGGTTGTGGACTGCAGATACGTCTGTTACAACAAAAGGGAATTAGGTGTTGAATTCCCATCGCTGACTACCGCTTTCTTTCCCACCACTGACTTGAACACGTAACAGCAATTTGACCTAAACTGACTTGAACACGTAATGTGTAGAAATTCAATCATGCATGGTTACACATGACTGCTGTTTCTTGGTATTCAGAAGATAATATGCCCAAGAAAAATATCGGGAAAGGAGCTGTATTAGCGATGTTCATATTTAACCAAACCATTGCCACTCGGCAGCATTTATAAGCAAAACGGTCAAATAGGAAATTCGTTTGGAAACTCTGGAACTCATAAATTAAGGAATATCATTCTGATGTCCCAAAGACAATAAAAAGGGAAGTTTCTTTGAACCATTGTAATGGTCTACAGTGTAACCAAAGCATTAGAAGAATATGTGATGAGGTGTTCATTAAGACTAAACTGTTTGGTCTACAGATTCGCATGCTCAAATTAACAGACTAAGAGCATTGATAAAAGAATGTCCAAGACCAACCTGCATATTTCCGATGAGAAGTGCAAATAACACCAAGCCAGATATGGAAATGAACACTGCAAAGCAAATTTCCCACACAAAGGTACTTGTTTGGAGGTTTTGACCAAGAGAACTGCAAAATATGAGAATTTAGAATTCATCAAATGAGATAAGACCAGCTATATAATTGATGCCGGACATAAGAAAAACAGAAGCACCATCTGAGCCATCATGGAAACCTTTCTTCAAAATAACACTACGTACGCGTACATATGGAATACACATAATTCATTCCATATACACCAACAGTGAAAATTTGTGAATGACACCATATGTGTGCCAAGAAAAACAGAAGCACCAGCTGAGCCATCATGTAAAGCATTCTTCAAAATAATCATACTTACATATACACATGGAATATACATAATCTAATCCATCTACATAATACACCAACAGCGAAAATTTGTGAATGACACCATATGTGTGCCATTACAGAAATACCATCAGGGTGACTCCGTGTGTGGCGGTGTGTACATGCGCGCACGTGTTTGAGAGAGAGAGAGAGAGAGAGAGAGACTTGGTTCCTCAACTAATTTGTGGCACATCTTTAGCCACAAGTGTAAATAAGCACGACAACCTAGAGAAGCCAATAACAAGTATAATATCATGAAAAGCAACAAAAAACCAGATCCAGAAAACGGGACTCCCAGAGTTTACCACAGCTAGCCAAACTTACCAATAGTTGGAGAGTCGGGGAAGTTAAAGTGGATTGGTGACAAACTTCTAGTTAATTTGTCATAAGAAAAAAACATCAATTCTTGAATATTATCTGCTATTAATTAACCTATCTAAAACAACTTGATCAAGATCAGGTCAACAGGATTTCTCTTTCAGCAACAAACACAACTGGAATAAGCGAAAAGAAAGTTCCAGCTTCACATGTGCGAATCTGTGATACATACAGCGTGATGTCATGAAAAGTGTGCATAATGGATCAATTTGGGGACAGTGAACAGGGAGCATAATGTCAACATGACACACATGCTGTGTATGGTAGCATACGTTTGAATTTCTTGGCATTCTTCAATAACTTGCAAAACTCAAAAGTTGAACTTGTAGCCTACCATTTCGTCTGGTAGCCCGACATAATTGTTGATGCGAAATTCTTATAAAAACGAGTGTGTATCGATAGAGGATCTTATCTGTACATACCTCAGATTTTGCAGGCCCCACCAAAAGCAATAAAAGAACTTCTCCGGAAAATCTACTGATCCAACAACACCGGACTGAAGTGCATCAAGGAAAATTCCAAAATCAAAAAGTTCAACATTTGGTGTCTGTATGGGGCAGGAATCATTCAGAAATACTTTAAACCCTGTACTATAATCACAAAACACTGAAGAGTTGACACATTCAGTCTGATTCCCACAAGCTTTCTTCCAGCACGCAGTTTCTCGTTCTATAGAAAACAAGTACCAAAATGCTCCAAGTACCTAATAGACATCAAATCCTCGAATGATCAGAAAACTAGTGAGATCTGAGAAGAGAAAGAATAGAAGTGCAAGTACATAGATATACTACTTGCTAATGTACACACCATAGAAAACTTACGGTACACACCAAACTTAATGGGTTCAGAGGCTATCTATTTTAACAATCAAAGCTATGAAGATCCACACAAAGTCTAACAGATACATACTTTGATCAAGCTGAAAGTCTACATAATTCTGACACTACAAAGTAAGATCAAGTATGTGAGGAAACTTACATGACTGGCAAGCATGTAGAGAAAGAGATTAAATGCAGCTCCAGCCCAAGCAGTTTCAGTGAATATACCAGAAGTTCTCGTGGCTTCTTTGTATAATGGATGAACTCGAAAAAGCCTTGGTATATATTGGAATAAGACAACAAAATTCAACAAGTGCTTTGTATTCAAAGATCTTGACCCTCCCATGTGTGGAATGATAAACAAAATAACCACCTGGACACATTACGAAAGATTAGAGATAGAAATCAATTTAGGAAATGCCAAGTGTCATACATTAAGAAACTTTGAAATATTGGACACAACATAATAATTCATGACATCAACCCTAGACACCGAATATACAAATGCATAAGTCCACCCGGCATTCCACATCACCAAGTTCAAGATAGTGAGAATAAAAAAGCACAACCTGTAGTGGGCCGAGAAATAACGCCCTAAGGGGCTAGGGGAGCCTCATGTTAATGACCCAGAGGACCAGAGGGCCCAAGCCCAACTTACAATCGGAGGTGGGCTTAAACGCTATCCGAGCCCAACTCAACCGTCTCGGTACCGACTCGGTACGAACCAGCGTGCCGGCCGGGACAGGATTATCTCGGCCGAACCACCATCAACCGATCGGGTTGGCTGAGCCGGAAGAGTCGAGAAGAATAAAGAAGCCCTGACGTCCTCTGATGTCACCCGAGGCGGTTGAACCACGTGGCAACCCCGTTCCTGGCTCACATGGTGCGGCAAGTTACTGGCTTATGTCATGATGATTGTGCCCGAGCTGTTACGACACGCGTCGAGCTGTGATTGGAGAGATCCCCATGCAATGAAATGAACGTGACGTCTGGGGACGTCATCCGAGACGAATGACCAAGAAGCCCCTGTACTTGATGCTCAAGTCAGGAGTATCTATAAAAGAGAAGATGAGGGAACCCAAAGAGGTACGCACAACTCTCGAACTCTACTCAAACCACTCCTCTCTAGTTCCATCTCTTCCAGTCTTTCACTAGACCGTCGGAGTGCCTTCCCTGGCCAACTTTCCGGCCAGGTTGGGCACTAACGTCGGGTTCTACTTGTGCAGGAGACTCTAGAGACATGAGATCCAGCCCTTATCGGTGAAGGAAAGTCCTAAAGAGGTCCGTCGGAATCTAGGACACCACACAACCAATTATTGCGACTCATGCACGAAAGATCCCACTAAACATATGACCGGCATAACTTTGGTATCATAATACAGAAGTGAACTTTCAAATTGAATACTTCCTCCCTATCCCTATTTGTTGGTCTCTTTTGGCACTTTTTTTGTCCCAAAAAGATTGTCAATGTTCAAAAAGTAATGGGCAAAAGTTGATTAATTCCCTTCACTTTTTAACTTAATTATTAGCAATAAGAAAAGGCAATGGTGATGTTTCTAAAAGACTAAAAGGCTAAAAAAATGAAAATAAACATATGACATGTTCAAGACTTATGTTCCCTTAATAAGTTGGAAATTTGGAATCCCCAAAAGAAACCAACAAATGAGTACAGAGGGAATACTTGGTTACGACACAAGTTTCCACTTTCCAGGACATGACGGTCTCATTCCTCCACTGACATGAAGTGAAAGAAACCAACAAATGAGTACAGAGTGAATACTTGGTTACGACACAAGTTTCCACTTTCCAGGACATGACAATCTCATTCCTCCACTGACATGAAGTGATGCATGTACAGAACAAGCCAAAACTGATATTTTATAACTCTTTTAGACTCTGTTGCCCAAGCTTTAGCTACCTGGAAGGGGCTCAGAGCAAGGTGCAGCCTATTCCCGCACCAATAGTAGTACCTTGCCCTGGAACTGGCCATAATTGCTCTGGCAACAGGATCGCCGTATCTTTTGTGGAATTGATTCTCATCGGACAATAGGAAACACATTTTGGCGGCATGAAGTTTCACGTACCTGTGGCAGAGGAAGAACTGCAAGAATGTCAACAAAGAAGTACGAGCACAAATATCTCCTTGCTATTGCCCCAGGATCTTTTACCAGTACACCTCCCCCAAATACTATAGTAGTGGAAGAGGGAGCAATAAAACCAGTTCGGAATTGAAGGATCATATGAATCAAGTAAAATATGTCAGAAAAGGAACGCAAAGCAATAGCCACAGTCTGCAGCTTTTTGTCCAGCCCAAGACATTTCTTATCATCATCAATCACAGGAATGTAGAAGAACAAAGAATCGAGAGATATTGCAAGCACACACGACAATACAAATATTTTGTTCCACCTCTGAAGAAATGGCCCTTGTGGGTCAAGGATTTCCTTCATCAAGCCGAGGGTTTTTTCCAAAATGCTACTGCAGACCACGATTCCAATGACCTTTCTAAGCTTCTAATCCTTTCAGAACCACAATCCAAGCTTCTTCGAAACCTCTCAGCAACTGAATTTAATGTGATACCAACATTCCCCAAATGAACACCGAATTTTATATAGCATTGCTCCTCTTTATTTATTTCAGATTTCCAATCCTGAAAACATCAATGCAGAGCTACATTAACTTTCAGAGTATACAAATGGAGTCGCAGAGGATTGAAACATCAACTCCAGAACAAAGTACAACGTGACCTATGGAAAACAAAACACCCACACGCTAACTGGAATACCTCGATGATCTAAGACTTGAAGATTTAGAAACAATCAAAAGAAACTAGTGAGGAAACCGAAGATAACCTTAAGCATATATTCACAGTGGTTCACAGATCAGAGTAACACAAAGAACTTACCTCCAAATTTTTCAATAGGGAGAAGATCCTCTCCAGTTTGATTTTTGACTGAACTATCAAGTCCGCAATTTTAATCCCACCACAGGATAAGCAGTTTGTATCATCCGAGTGTCCCTAGGATGGCCCAAAACTGCGGAGTGGATGTCCAATCAAAAAGGCAAATGGGAGAGAATCACAGTCTTGTTTCGGTAATGAGACTTATCATTATCCCGATTCACTACGCGCGCGCGCTCACGCACATACGAGCAAACAAACAAACTACATAATTTACAGAAAACAACCTTGAAAGTCAATCTATGCAAAAATTCTACCAGAGAATCAGTTAAATCTAAAGAACGAAACAAAATCAACAAAGCCTTCCTTCATTTCCAATCATCAAGAGTGTTATCACAAATCAAACAAACTTACAAATTCATAATTAAAATATTCCAAAAATTAAAATAACTTGTTCATATCTAACATCCTGTATTGACAAAGTTCCAAATTCTTTGAACCAAATGACAATCTTTTTTTGGTTCAAGTCTCAGAAACTACCCCTCAAATAAATGAAATTACATGAAAGAATTACTAACAAAATTAAGATCGATTGAAAAGAGAGAAACTAAAATTCATAAAGCAAGAAATGTAGCACTGTAATCAAGAAGATAGACCATACCGCCAACTAGGTTGAAATTTCAAGTATTTGAATTCTGTGAGTTCGGGTGTGACGAGAGGAAAGCTTTTAAAGAGGGTAGACATGGAGGGAAAGTAGGAGACGTCTGTGGGAGCAGCCGCCATTTTATTGTTCTTTAATCTGGTTTCGACGGAGCTTTGTTGACAGAGAGAGAGAGAGAGAGAGAGAGAGAGAGAGGAGTCCAGGGTGTTGTGCATGGCTGCTGTGACAGCAAAATTATGAACCGATATTGAAATTCATAAACGTCAATTTTAGTACAATACGTATTAGTTTTTTCTTTATTTAATTCGGATCAAATTTTTACACTATATTTTTTGCCTTGTTGTCAAATTAACATAATTTTCTTTTGATTCATCTCGTCAACCCGAAAAATGTGATGTGAAAATTATATTAAGAAAAATAACCCAAAAGACCTTGCTAACAAGACCATAAAAATTAGGCCAAATTCAATTGTCACGATAATTATTCATGTAAAAAATTAAGTTAGTAATATTTTTCAGTTCAACATTTGGAAATCTTTGTCATGGAAAAATTGAATTAATTATTCGTCTAATAAGCATAAATAAGTTTTGGTTATATGTAATCAAATCAATATTGTGTATGAATAATTAGATTGATAAACTCTATAAATACGGCGTGGTTTCTTTTTTTCTACTTTAGGGATGAATTAAGATATTCTTTACGTAACACATTTAAAAATACAGTTTCAAATGTGCAGCTGAATCTTAAATTCCAGTCTTCTCCATTGTATTCTTCTTTAATGAGATTGACGTTTTTTCAACCCAAAAAAATAAAGTCTTCTCTATTCTTTAATTAAATTATAGTATATGGACTTCTCTTTTTTTTTTTTTTTTTTGGTTCAGGTATAGGGACCATTATCTGGTATTTATCCATCAGGATGCAATTAAATGTAGTACTAAATTAATCGGGACGAGATACTTGACCCTTTCGTTACGTTAGAAAAGACAAAAAGAACAAAGAATGAGAGAGAGATACGATGGGATGTTTGGGAGCCTCATTTTTTATTTTTCATTTTTAATTTTTTGGCTTTTTGACTTTTGTGGATTATGGTAAGAATGTATTTTGGATTTGATATGAGTGTTTGGGAGAAATGTGCAAAATACATTTTGAAACAGGAGTAGTGTTTGGGAGGTATGTGCAGAATACATTATGTAGGTCTTTTTGTTAATCAAAATGAGAAAAGTAGAAAATGAGAAGTCAAAAAGCTCCTCTCAATCTAATTTTCACTTCTGCTCTAGATTGTGCATTTTGCAAAACTCATTCCCAGAGAATGAGTTCTGGAGTGTATCTCCCAAACAGCCAAAATGAAAAAATGAGAATGGAAAAATGGGAAAATTCGGCTGCCAAACAGGCTCTATTCTTGAGGCTATGCATCGGTAACTTGTAACGTATCTCATGTGACACACATCATCATAACAAAGCCCCAAAAAGTCCCTAAGCGGAACGGGGAAAATAAAAAATAAAAAATAAAAAAAATTGCAAACAAATATTTACCACTGTCCACTAACCACAAGATACATGGAAGATAATTCTTCAAGAAGTCCGTGGGAAAAATTGATCTTCAGAATGACAGAAGTAAAATACATCTATAACAATAATTGATTTTTTACACACCAATTAAAGGATCTAATTCTTTCCAAAAAAAAAAGCCAATTTTTTTGAAGCACAAATAATACGGGACACAGAGAGTGAATTTATGCAAAAACCCAATGGATTCCAAAAAAAACCTTGTTGAAAATGGAGCTCATTAGCACAGGAAAGACAACATGGCTCTTATGCAGCACAATATACATATTTACATGTACAGGATACACTTATGCTACTGTAACTACCAAATCATCCGTGCTTCCAATATCACATCTAGAATAAGTAACCGAATACAAATCAAACACTACAGGAAAAAAAAAAAAAAAAACAGCAATCAACAACATTATTTATCTTCAGCAGTAAAATCAGGCTCAGACGGCTTCTGAAGCATCATCGGAGGTATTCTCTCCGGCAACCTAGCTCTCCGAGCCCCAGCATTTCGCCTTATAGCGCGGAGAGCATTAGCAGCAAACCGCGATGCATAAATCGTGGCCCCCAAACTCGGCGAGCTCCCACCACCCTTAGCCAATGCATCTTGCAACCTATTTTCCTCTTCCCTAAGAGACACCTCCATCTTCTTTCTGCAGTATCTTCGCCACGCCGCTTGTATGAAACAAGCTGCCCAAGTCCTCCACTGCTGCGAATAAAATCTGAAAGTATGGCGGAGCTGCTTACTGTGTAAACGCCTGAATTGAGACGCGACGAATTTCAGATCATCCGCCATTAGGGCAAATGCTTCCACTTCTGAGAGGGCTTGGACTGTTCTGGTAGAGATTGGGAGGTTAGTTGAGGAATGGGGATCTAAAGCCCAAGTGAGTAACTCTTCACCACAAAAGTCACCAGCTTTTAGATAATCTGAATTGAAGAAGCCGGTTCTACCACCATTAGTGGTTACGGTGAATAATTTTCCACGCATCACGAAGAGCATCTCGTCAACTGGGTCCCCTTCTCTGACAATGAAGCTGTCTTCTGTGTAGAGCACCGGTTTTAGACGGTCGCACAATGCATCCAAAAGTTGTTCATCCATTTTTTCGAACAGTGGCACCTTATAAATAATCAAGAAGAATGGGTAAATTTTAATCCATGATCTAGCAAATACTAATGGGAATATTACTACACATCTCCTAAGCCCTTCAGGATATGTTTAATTAAATAAATCCTACTTGCAGTGGTCTGCAATCCGCATGGGTAATAGAATAAACTCCGAAGAGCTTGTAAAGGCCGTTAGATTCTATTGGAGATGCGAGTCAAATGACGTAACTCATAAGTAGCTAATATCGAACACAACTTGATATACCTACAAGATATAGACCGTACTAACATCTAGTTTTTCAGATTCCTGAACTGTATTCTAGTGAACTTTTGACTCAATCACTCAAATGATAGCAGAGGAAGGATTTTAAAGTTAATAGTCCAAAATATGTAAGGGAATATGCAAAAGCACACAGGAGGAACTTGCATCGTCAAACAGATATGCAAGGAAAAGAAAAGGAAACAAAAAGCCGGAAAAAGAAAAAAAAAAAACAGCAGCAACCACATCCATAGATGCCAAGGCTTCAAACTGGGGAAAGAAAATTGTAAACCTTAATTCCATTCTCACTTCCTGACAAAAGCAACACATGCAGAGGAACTCACTCTCATTAGCAGAGCCAAACAGAGATGGCGCTTTATGTCCCTCCTGAGGTCCTTAGGAAGATTAACGATCAGATTCTCTTCATCAACACCTCTAGTTTCCTGCCATTTGTACTGTTCGTATCGCCTAATTCGCTCCCTCAGGCTCTCAGGGAGCAAACGGTGGGACATCCACTGTTCTGCATCTCGCCTTTTTACTCTCATCTCCTCCAATCTTTTGGTAGTGGACTGCAGATATGTCTGTTAAACCCAAAACAAATTAGTTGGTCGAATTTTTCTATACACAGGCCAAACATATGATGGCCTTTAAACATCTAGACGATAAAAAAAATTCTTTCGCAACCTTTCTATCATAGCACTCAATTCTTTCCCCATCTAAAGAATCCCCCATATGCACGACAATGTATCACAGATGTTCAACCACCCCTTAAAATTATGGAATCCCTCAACTTGGACGCATCATTCAGGTTTCGTCGGGATAATCTCTAATATAGTTTGCTTGGTCCAATTTTGTGGTCTACAGTCCCATAAATGTACAATTGCAAAATGCAGCCCCCAAAAAGAACTTTCCTTCAGCATTCAAAGAATTGGTGATCAGGTGTTAATAGTGAGTGAAATTTCTGGTCTAGCTAACCATTTGTGCCAGAGTGCCTAACGAATATTAAGTTTCCATATTTACCAGTTGTTTTGTTCCCTATATCTTGAAAAACTTCGATGCAAAAGATCTCATGCTCACACAAACAGACTAAGAGTAATAAAATTAAATGTTTGAAACAAACCTGCATATTACCGATGAGAAACGAGAACAACACCAAGCCAGAGATGGAAATGAAAACTGCAAAGCAAATTTCCCAGACAAAGGTACTGGTTTCGAGGTTTTGACCAAGAGAACTGCAAAGTTCGAGGATTGACATAATATCAAAAACTAATTTTATAAATGGCAAGTCTAACGCAACTCTTGAACTAAGAAAGTCTAGATTATAGATAACAAATTAGCCTGTCAAATACGATTAGACCAACTGTATATTTGATGCTGAAAACGAGAAAAACCGAAGCACCAGCCAGGGCCAGCCCAAGTATTTTTGGGCCCTAGGCGGACCGAAACTTGGGGCCCCTATATGTGTTTCATAAATGTAAAGGTAAAGGGATTAGATGAACTTATTACAAAATATTTGAAATAAGTAATTAACTACAAAATCAAGTCTTGTGTTCTTGTTTTATATTTAAACATTGAATTTAGCAACAAAATTAAACGAAAAAAATATAATGCTGTAATATCATGGAAGATATCTAAAGGAACTACAAGTTTGTATAAATTTACTTAGAGCTGACTAATGGAAACATGTTCATTGGTTTGGTTTGTGGTATTGGTAACATGTGTTCCATTGTTTTGAGGTTTCATGTTCAAAATTCAGCAGCAACACCAGAGTAGGTCAAGGAAAATGTTTTCAGAGTTATTGACAAAACGCAGCTAACCGCCAGACAGCATGAACGCGGCCACTGAGCCCATCCCAAATTGCCAATAAGTTCCTTATATAATTGAAGCGCTTAATATTTATTACATTGGCGAAGTGGGGCCCTACTTTGGGCCAAAAATTGGGGCCCTAGGTGACGTCCACCCAACTGAACCGTCAAAGAAAGAATTCTTGACAACAATGGCATGTATAAAAGATTAGTACAGACCCATATAAATCTTTATGTTTGCTGATGAAAATGCTAATAAGAACTCTGGTGAAAATGACTATGCACCAACAGAGGAACTTATCTGTGCATACCTCAGATTTTGCAGGCCCCACCAAAAGCAATAAAAGAACTTCTCGGGAAAATTTGTTGATCCAACAACACCAGACTGAAGTGCACTGAGGAAAATTCCAAAATCGAAAATCGTAGCATCTGGAGTTTGTATGGGGCAGGAATTATTCAGAAGTTCTTTAAACCCTGTACTCTGATCACAATAAACCGAAGAATGTACACATTTAGTCCGATTTCCGCAGGCTGTCTGCCAGCATGTAGTTTCTCGTTCTATTGAAACCAAGTACCAAAATGCTCCAAGTACCTAAAAGACATCAAACCATTTAATGATCAGAAAGACTGGTGAGAAGAGAAAGAACAGAAGTATGAGTAAACATATTGCTTGCTAACGTCTACATTATGTCAAGTTTATGATAAATATATAGACATACCACATCAAGGATAAGGAGTACAAAAAGAAATGTATATTTTGATCAACCTTAAAATCCACACAATATTTACAGGAGGAATATAATATGAAATTTGTGACCAATCTTACATGACTGGCAAGCATGTAAAGAAAGAGATTAAATGCAGCTCCAGCCCAAGCAGTTTCAGTTAGTATGCCAGAAGTTCTTGTGACTTCTTTGTACAACGGACGAATTCGAAGAACCCTTGGTATGTATTGGAATAAGACTATAAACTTCAACAGGTTCTTTGTATTCAAAGATGTTGATCCTCCCACGTGTGGAATGATAAATAATACAACCACCTGGCAAATTTTGGAAGTATTAGAGAAAGCGATGCTGAGTATGTGAAGTAACTTTCTTGAATTAACTTTTCTGGTAACTTTGAAATGTGGAAGGAACAGAATACTTAAAAACAAAACATTTTCTTAAGAAACCCAATTTGCAATCAAACAAAAAGGACTGGGGCAACCAAATTTCCCCAGATTCAAAACAGTGAGGATAAAAATCCACAAAGCTCTTCTCAAAAAATACACAAACCAATCAATGTCACAACTGCCCAATGGATCCCACAGAATGCGTGGCCAACAGCAAGAAGCAGCAGAATTTTGGTATCCCAGTATTAAGTCGACTTTTCAATTGAATAGTGATGCATGTGACGTCTTAAACCAGGAAGGAATGTCTCATAACATAAAGTGAAGCATCATGCATGAAACAACATCACAGGAACGATCCTTTCTTTTGTTGATGTTAATGCAAACGCTATCTGGAAAGGGTTCAGCGCAAGGTGCAACCTATTAATGGATCAGATAGTTGTACCTTGCTCTGGACCCAAACCAAAAGTGCTATGGCAATATGGTACCTTTATCTTGTATTGAATACATCTTCATAGATTAAAGAGACACATTTTCGGTGCATGAAACTTCACTTACCTGAGGCAAAGGAAGAACTGCAAGAATGTCAATAAAGAAGTATGAGGATAAATATCGCCTTGCTATTTCCAAAGCATCTTTCACCAAGACCCCTCTTCCAAATACTCGAGAAGATGGAGCAATAAATCCAGTTCGGAATTGAAAGATAATGTGAATTATATAGAAGATATCGGTAAAGAAACGCAAAACAATTGCCGTGGTCCGCAGCTTTTTGTCCAACCCAAGACATTTCTTTTCATCATCGATCACAGGAACGTAAAAGAACAAAGGATCGATAGAAACAGCTAGCACGCATGACAATACGAAAATTTTATTCCACTTTTGAAGAAATGGCCCTTGTGGGTCAAGGATTTTCTTGCTCGAACCCAAGCCTTTTTCTGCGATGCTACTTAAAGAAAACGATTCCAACGATCTTTTTAAGCTTCTAACCCTTTCAGAACCACATTCCAAGCCTCTTCGAAACTTATTAGTAACTGAATTTAATGTCACTCCAACATTCCCCAAACGAACACCATATTTTGTAGGGAATTGGTCCTCAGTACTTTTCTCCGACTTCCAGTCTTGAAACCTGAAGATAGAATACTATACTCAAATAAGCTATGTAAGATTTAAAGTATACAAATGGAGTTACAGAGCATTACGGACATCAAGTCCAATACCCACACACTTCCTAGCATACCTGGACAGCCTAAAACTTAAGGACACAATCTAGAGAAACTACTTATTTAAAAGAAATAGAAATGGTCTAAGTGATTTTGATATTAAGCCTTAACTCGTAGAAAAACGAACACGTATCTACCCTGAAAATAGTACAACTGTAATCTGAATGCACATTGACCAAGGAACAATCCCCCATTGTAAAAGAACTAACCTCACAAATTTTTCCTGGTGGTGATTCATAACTTCAGCTTATATAAGATCGTCTCCAAAGTATATGATCAACCCTCTGAGTTACTCATAAAAACTGGGAAATTCTTCATATGCTGAAATGCCACTTGCGGTTAATTCAACTAAAGATCGAGTCAAGCGAGCATTCTGCTTTCGTAGATCATCCAGAATGCTGAATATCACTCCCTGGATATAATGTGATAAAAAGTTAGCTATTAGATGATCCCCATTATTAACAAATGCAACATCCCATGGATTACAAGCACCTGATCTATAAGGAAAATGTCAAAACCTCTTTGAAAACAACTACACACAAACATTATCTTTGCTCCTAAAGATACTGTTAAACGTCTCTATACAACAGTTTTGTACTACTTTAAAAAAAAAGAAAAAGAAACGAAATGTAGTAGGTTGATTAAATAGAACACCATGCAGATGCAATCATGAAAGATACACAGAGATTTAGCAGGAGCTAACCGCCCAACATATGTAACCACAGTGGTAAAACATCAAATCACATAAAGTTACATCAAGAACTCCTAAAAAGCAGATTAGATTGGAACCTTTTTTTGTTTTTTTTTGTTTTTGGAACGGCGATTAAAACCTAATTACATGTATATATACTACGAAATTCTTTCAACTTCAATACCCCACTAGTTATGGTGAGTTTCCCATTTCGGGATTTCGAGACGGATCATTCTCCTCACATACCTCACATACATCAAGCACTTTTAGGAGTTTTTTAGCACTTTTAATAGTTTCAGGACTTTTATCAAAAAACGGGAAACTCACCCTAAGTAACAAAAAATAAAGTATAATCTTTAGAGGTTGTTCTTTCCACCAAACTCGGCTTCAATCGTTCCAACAAAACCAATGAAACGTACTTCAATAATACACTTTTCTTGTAGATTCGCCACACACACAAACAAAAAAACATGTACCAAAAAAGCCAGTACAACTAATGATAAGTACCTTGTACTCTAAATGACTTTTCGGCAATTTTCTTTAGTTTCTAAACAAATTTCTTGAGACTGGAAACAACCAAGCATATGAACCGAACCCCCTTCAATTTGCAGCATTTATTACCCAAAAATAACAAAAGCTGTTCATTTCCAATCATCGACGTGTATCTCCAATAAAAAAAAATGAAGAAATTTCGATGAAAATGTCACTTTACATCCGATTGAACCAGAACGGCCATACTTTACAAAGTGAAATGCAAAATTAGAAGGCAATTACACTACCATTGAATCAACACGCCACTAAGTCTAACAGAACTGATCTCAAACAAATTAGGAAGGATTCTATGGAAACAAAGCAAACTTCAGTAACAGTAGTGTAATCGTGAAGGTTGATCATACCAAAAACTTTGTTGAAGTTCTTCCAAGTCTGAGAGAGAGAGAGAGAGAAAGAGAGCATTCAAAGCGGTGGGGGATGCAATTTGGAGGGCAGATATGGAGGGAAGGTTCGTGGAGACTTCTTCTAGGGCAGGGCGACTCTCTTTTTTGAGTCTTTCTTTCTCCTCTGATTTTGGGGATAAAAAGCTACGTATTTTCACAGAAATAGAGAGAGAAACACGGGTCTGGAGAAGAGTCAAGATATGAGACAAGATATTCTTCGAGGTGTGGGTCCCCGTCTGGTTACTGTTCAAATGTGCGGTTCTAAAGAACTTTTTTTTTGTATTACGTGCGGATTTGGGGTGGGTGCTGTGCACCTGGGTGCTATGCACTGTGTTGTGCACTCCTCGGCCGTCCGATCATGTTTTGGATGGCCTGGATGCATTCGGCAATTTTAATTCAATTTTGATTTACTTTCATCGGTCAAGAATCAAAACACATCTGGATCGTCCAAAACACAATCGGACGGCCGAGAGGTGCACAGCACGGTGCATAACACCTAAGTGCACAACACCCACCCTGTTTCCTATTACGTGCTACCCGAACGTTGCATTTTCAAACGTTGCATTTTCGAACGTTGCATTCAAGCCGTCCAAAAATATATTGGATGGCCCAGATCGAAACCCCCTCTCTCCTCCTCTCTCTCCCCTTGCTCGCGCACGAGTACCACGTGGTATCCGCTCGGCACTGAAAAATTGGTTGGTTCTAATCCTATTACTACAACTCACTCCGTCCCAAAATTTTAGTCAATTTTTACTTTTTCGATTCTCTTTTTAATTGTCTATATTTTTAAGTTTATTAATTTTAAAATTTTCAAAACAAATTGTAAAATAAAAGTAATTGAGATCTATCAAATAAGATTCATAATGCATATACAAAGTCATATATACAAGATATAAATATTTTTTCATCAAGTTAGAATAGTAACATGGACTAAAATTTTGGGATGAAGGGAAGTACTATAATTTTGGTGTCTCACTGTCTCTGCCTTTGCACAGGGTGCTTTTGGCAAAAATAATTTAATTGAATTATTGTTTTGTTTTTATACAATAATTTTTTGCATTTGTTAGTTTTGGGGATTATTGATTTATCAGAAAATAATGTATAATTAGCAAAAACGTGTGTGTGTTTCGCCAACTAATCGCTAAACAGCCTAAACTAATGGTGTAAATAAATACTTTATTTAGATAAAATAGTAGTTTATTTAGAATAAAATATATCACGCGGAGGGAGTAAAATATAAGAGGTGATGACAGCCTCCTTTTAAAATACAATTCTACTATGATGTTTATTATTGGAGCTTGATTTTGAATTGTGTAGAAATATATAGTTCGTCATCAAAATAAAAAACAAAAAACCAACATGAATAACACTATAGATTACTTTTCAAATTTTAAATACTATGATTTGTGTGTCAAATTGTATATTCGAGAAAATCATACTTATTGCTTGTAATTTGACGAATAATGCAATTAATGATTGAACACCATTTTCTTATGACGAGTGTTTATTGTTCAAGTGGTCTATGGATAGGGTTACGCGGTATCCAAATTTCTTTTCTTTTTAAGATGGTGTGATGAAGAATGAGATTTTAACGCTACGATATCAAACTTGACCAAAAAGTTATTTTCTTTTGACAACACGTCCTCTAACTAAGTATGTAAGTAAATACGATGGTGAAAAGTTGCCAATATCCATCTTTTCATTATGAGATTTCTTTACGGTTTTTTTAATTATCCTAATTATTCTGGACACGATTTCACAAAAACCTCACCCAATATATATCTTTGGTAATTGAATGATTAAGGCTGAGTTTGGAATAACTTTTTAAAAAGCTTATTGGCATGGTCTTTAATTTGGAAAAAATAAATTCATACAAGTTGAGAGGGAAAATACGATGAAAATTACAAAGAAAAGAACCAGAAAGACCGTTTTGTATAATAAACCCCTAAAAAGTTGGTCAAAACTTAGGCTAAACCAAGTTGTGGAAAATGAAGAAAATGTAGTTTTCCCATAACTTTCTGTCAAATAAAAAAGGAAGGTCAAAGACGTTGTTCTACTGTTTAGTGAAGTGTTTGCGAAGGCGGACTGACTCAAAAAAAGAGGAAATTAAACAAGCTTTTCAAACGAATAAGATTTAGGGAAAAAAAACTAAAAGGGAAAGGAACATGGAAAATACAAAGATTTGTATGAGAAAACCACCAAAAAAAGAAAGGAACGTGGAAAGGAATGTCTCTTTTGATCACCCATTTCTTACATCAATAAAAGTCGATTAGGTACTTATCAGTACCTTATTTTTTTATGGATATAATGAAAAAATAGTGATTTTTTACGGAAATCATCATCATTTTTATTTTTTTTGTACGTGCTTGGTCGTCAAAGCTTCAAATCTCTCCACGAGGAACTTGGAATCAATAATCAAGTTATTAAGAGGATGGCGATCAATGTTTGTGTCTACTAGAAGTTGCCAGATGACCATATTTTCTCTTCTATATTCTGGAAATTTTCGGTTAAGGCCAGATTTAATCCATCGCGCAATGCCAAGAGTTCAGCCATGGCGCTTGAGTTGGCTCGTATGTCGCGGTGAAACTAGGTAATCAATCTTGCATCGGACTCGGGGATACTGTTGTGCACGGGGTGCACAGCAAGTGCTTGGCAGGGAAAAAACGGCATCGTTTCATGGCCCAACGCGGAAAAAAAGACACACAGCCAAAACGACGTCGTTTTGGATGTCGTCTAACAAAACCCCAAAACATATCGATTTGGAAGAAACAAACCCTCCACAGCGCCAAACCCTCCACAACGACAGCCATGGACCCTCCACAGCCGACCGCCGCCGTCGTTTGTCCACAGCCGCCAATGATCGTTGTTCCTCCACAGCCAACAGCCACCTCTTCGCCGCCCACTACCGATGATGACGCGACTCCCACAACCGGTGATGAACAGTAAGCTCTCTCGCGATCTTGATGATTTTTTGCCCCAAACACCACTTCGAGATCCAATTGCTTATTTTTTATGGTGGATCTATAGCTGTTTATGCTTTGCATAGTTAGTTTAATGATTCTAAGTATTGCATTTTCATACTGTGTATCATTACAAAGAGATGATATGGTTGAAACCGGCAATTCTTACTATATTCCTTACAGGACAATAGTTTCTGTATGATTTTTCTGTATTTTTTTATGAGGGAGACACATTCTTGTTCCCTCAACTTGAAATTGCATTCTGGGTTTTGTGGGAAATCCTCCAGAGGAATCGAGAAATGGTTTTGGAGGACTGAAGTCATAAAATTCCAAACTTTTTTGCAAATCAGAAGTGAACACAGACCAATATAAAACCCATCTAACCGGCCACAATCCTTTGATTTTTCTGTATGATTGTGTTCTTCTGACTTCTCTACAAAATCCTATATCTTCAGTCATTGTTTAGTTGACGACTGTTATGGGGAAAAAATGAAGGGCATGGAGATGCAACATTGTGCCAGTCCATGAGCTTTGCATATCTTATGACATGGACAAAGTCACCTGGATGATAAAGTGGCAAGTTTAATTTTGCCTTTGAAGTTATTTTATAAGGGTCGAAGTTGTGAACTTATATCTAACTTGCCTTTTGTAGACCAATCGGTATATAGTCTATACATGACATTTGAATTGTTACTGTTGGAACTTTTGGAGCAGGGACTCTGTTGCCCATAGTGTCTTGTATTATGTGAAAAACCTCCTATCATAAGCACTTCTTAGTACCTGTTGGTGCTTTGGCTTTAGCTCCCTAATGGCTCCTGAGTGGACTTGCTCTAATGGCTTAAAATATCAAGAAATGATAACTGCAGAGACACGTACTTTCAGTTGTCCTTGTGAAACCAGTCGAGTGGCCTTTGAACCCATTCTTTGTTGAAGTTGCTTTCACAAGTACCACAAAGTTGTCCAAGTAATGTTTCGTGTTTTTGCATGTTATTGCTCCTGATTTGAAGCTTTACTTATGAGAATATCGGCTGCAAACTTTTATAGGTCATTGGATTGAATACAGTCCCAATTGCTGGTGATGAATTCGAGGTTGTTAGCTCACTCGATGCTGCACGTGAAAAAGCAGAGGCACGTGCAGAGGCATTGCAAAATGATCGCATAGCAACCCAAGCTGGGTATTGGAAGGTTACGCTTTCTTCATTAGCTTCTGCAGTTTCGAGGGGGAGATTGTCTGGATTGGACGTGCACCAGCTGATGATGATGGTATACAGACCGAGCTACTCACGTGAAAAGATGATGATGGTATATTGCATCAAGCCTCAACCGTTACAAAGTGATACAGAGAATTCAGTGTAGCCGTGTGAAATTTTCAGACCTTTCATAGGAAATGTAAAACGATAGCTAGAATTTGTTTACTGACAACGAATTTCATTATATTCCCCATATGTATCAAAAAATAAAATTTCAATACCCACAAGCTATTTTATAATCGAACCCTAGTTTATTATGTATCAAACCAGAGAGAGAGAGAGAGGGAAGGAGAGAGAGAGAGACCCTGGTCTTTGATTTTCTTCTTCTTCTTCTTCTTCTTCTGTTCTCGCACAAAAAAAAAAAAAAAACTTAGGGTTTTCAGAGAAATCGATCCACACAGAGAGAGAGAGAGAGAGAGAGAGGGGGGGACCTTGGTTGTCGATTTATTCTTCTTCTTTGATCGATCTGTTCTTTCTCCTTCGATTGTCTTCTCCTTCGTTATTCTTCTCCTCTCTCTCTCTCTCTCCTGTGTCGTGAAATGAAAACGAAGGAGGGGCAACTTTTGGGGTTTTGTTGGATGACAGCCGAAACGACGTCGTTTTGGCTGTTTATTTTTTTCTACGCTTTTGGCCTTGATACGACGTCGTTTTGCCCCTGCCAAGCACCATAGTATCCCCGAGTCCTCTTGCGTCATGGTCACGAATAATGACCTGTTAAGGCTCACCCAGTTGCAAGATTAAAGGTTTTTTTTTTTTTTTGTCATTCGCCATTCCTAATCTATTACATGGGGGAAGGGTCATCTGTGTTGATCTTAACAAAACCCCTCAACAGATGGACCCCATCCAACTTAAAACCTTTCTACATTCTCTAGAGGCATGCAATCAACGGTACATGGTCATAATAAGAGTCGCCACTTGGTCCGGTTGGTAGGCAGTGGCGGATGAAGGATTCATTATGTGAGGGGATTGAATCACATTTATTTATAAATTAACAACAAAATATCATCCACATATACTGATATAGTAATAATTCTGAAGGAACATTCCTTTATAATTTGTACAAACACAAGGGCAGATGTAGGCTTGGGCTAAAGTGTAACGCCCCGATTTTCAGGAGCATTAACTTAAATAAGTAAAACATTTATCAAAAAGATTTCATAAAAATTATAAAATCATCAAACCAAAAGTGACGTCACCATAATACAACCATATCGAAATAAG
>JAXBDA010002836.1:0-39161 GCA_036023075.1 Gaultheria prostrata | reverse complement strand
GTCCGTTGCTCGGATGGACGGCCCAGATTTCATCTTGCACGCACGACAACCAACGGTTCGGATGTAAGGGTGCCGAGGTAAAATCTGGGCCGTCCATCCGAGCAATGGACGGCTCGGATGGTGCACAGCAGGTGCTGTGCACCCGCTGCACAGCAGCAACCCCTTGTCCCTAAAGTAACAACTAGAAACTAAAATAGTTACTAGTAACAGAGAGAGAAACGATTTACTGATTTAGGGACTAGGGTTTGAAACGTTGACATGTAAACAAGAGAGGTAAACTAACTACGTATATCATGTATATTTTGCTTTTGTTAAAATAACACTTAGCCAGCCGACTAGTCACTGCCTAAGCAACTAATCCCTTCCTAGCCAACTAATCAATGCCTAGATGCTAAAATGTCGGCGGATGACTTTTAGAACATAGGAATTCGTAAATGATGATTCTATTTGCAATGATAAAATTCTGTAATATTAACCAAACGAAATGTCACAATGAACATTCCAAATGAGTGACCAATCAGTTTTTTCATTCCACTGATTATCTTCCTCTTTCAATTCAAGAGGAAGGCTAATCTCAATTCAAGATCTTCCTCTTACAATCTTTTGCATAATACGATTTGCACGCGCATCCCGCGATCGGTTATCTAGTACTTCTTGATTTAAAATATCAAATCATTCACAAGATATAGAGAGAGCAAATAAGGAAGTTCCAAACCGTGGCTTTTGGAATGACTTTGACAGCCACTTCCTGTCCCTTAGGCTCACCCTTTTTGAACTTGGCCTTACAAGTATACCCAAAATGCCCCCTCCCAATCTCCTCCCCTATCTCGTACTTATTCTCGATATTCTTCGGGTATCCAAAACTCTTATCCAGTTCCAACCGGCCGCTGCCGCCCTCCCCCGCCTCCCTATCGCCGCCCTCCCCACTCGCCGCAGCCGCATTATTGGGCTTCTTCACGGACCTCTGCCGCCTCGCCAACAACTCCCTAATGTGCTTCGACGGAGATGACGCCCGCTTGAAGATTCTCTTTGGGGTCGTGGAAGAAGAATTATCGGCCGGAGATCTCGCCGGTGACTTTTTCGAGAACAAGTAGTGGGCTGGACTGGGGCTGTAAAACGGAAAGAGAGGCGTTTGTTTACCCACTTCCGCTTCCACTTCTACTTGCTGCTGCTGCTGCTGGGTTTCAAGGGTTTGGGCATTGTCAGGTGGTGGTTTAGCGGTGTCCTTAACGGGAATAGGGTTATCCTTGACTGGAATGGGTTTGCCGTTGATGGAGATATTGGTTTCTGTGGCTTGTTTGGAGCTGCAAATACCCATTGTGATTGATTCACGGAGCTCAGCTCGTCCCTCCAAACAGAGACTCACTTTGGAGCAATATAACACTGTAATAGTATCTCACATTTCAGAATTTACTAATTTTGATTCTGATTCTGGTTGACAGGACAAAGTTTGAAATTCTCTGTCTGTATTGCCTTATTTGTGCGTGGAAATGGCGGTCTAGAGAGAGAGAGGGGGGTTCTGCCGTTCTGGAAAGTCAAGTCACACGCCCATTTTACAACTAAACTAACTTAAAATTGATTTGCCACATCACTATATAAACTCAATTATTTCGATCATTAAAAAACATCCACTTTTTATAGAACATGTCAGACGCTAATAAGAACATCCAACTTTAGGTTAATTACAATTGGTGGCTAGCTTATACGGTAAAATTCTTTGATGTTCTATACGGCATCGAGGGATTGAATCTCAATCTTCCTCCCCATATAATAGATTAGAAATCACGAATAATAAAAAATAAAAATAAACTTAAGATTAATTGGATGTCAGTAAATGCATAATCGAAAAAAAAAAAAGAACTCACACAAAAGACAAATGTACTCCAATAAGTTAAATTTCGACATGCTATAAACTTAAATTTCGGTATTCTTATTATTTTCGACATGGTTTATAAGTTGAATGTTTTTCGATCATCAAATTTATGATAATGTGGCAAATCGGTTGTAAGTTTGGTTGTGAAAATATGTAAAATCTAAATTTATGCTCTGCATGGAACTTGTCAAAAGAAAAGAAAAGTATAAAATTTTCCTCTCTGTTTGATTCTTGAAATGGATGTTGGAAAGTTTCAAATTATAATTCAACTTCTCTCCAATTTTCTCTCTCATTTTCTTCCTAATTATTTCTTTCCCAATTTCCAAACAAAGCCTTAGTTTATTTGTTTAAAAAAAGTTAATGAATTGTATTTTTAAATAATTATGATTAATTATTTATTTATTTTTTTAGCTTATTTAATTCAGAAAAAATTAGAGTATTTGAAGCTTTTTTTTACTTTTTTTAAGATATTAAAATATGAATGGACAAAAAAAAAAATTCTAAAGTGAAGTTATCCTTGCTCAAGTTTTAAGGTCAACCTAGGCATTTGATTTATAAAAAGCTATTTGACAGTCACCTCAAGCAAACAAGTTTTACTTTTTTTTACGACATATAAAAAAATATAACAAACAGTTTCATAACGTAATTTAATTTTTTAAATCAATAATTAAAAAGCTACGATACAAAAAATAAGGGACCAAATTGTTGTAGATTTAGTTCATCACTCCAATTTAAGAGGGCGATTGTGAACTACTGCATGTTTTGGCTTAATAATCAAGTCAGATTATTTGTTTGTCTTTATTAGAAAAAATCGCATTTATTAATATTGTGTCAATTTTTGTAGATTAGTTGTTAGTCTTGATGAGAGGAATCTAAAGAGTAAAAAATTATGATCAAATCCTTAGAAAAATTCATCAAAGACAAAAATATATAATCCCAAATAGGGTTAAATATGTACTTGCCCCTTAAACTATTAAAAAAAATTTACTTCCCCCTTCAACTATCAATTGAACTCACTCCCCCCTTCAACTACAATTTTCTTCTTTACTAAGGACAATCATGTTTTCCATCCATTTGATGGACGGAAAACTTAACCCCAAGGCTATATTAGTCTTTAACCTAGTATACCCTATATGTATATGTATACATGTATCATCTTCTTCCTCTTTTTATCATTTATGTACGTCTACTCTCTCTCTCTCTCTCTCTCTCACACACACACACACACACACTCCATAGCAGCATTTGGCTTAATAGAGAGTTATCAAAACAAATCCCAATGAGTCAGCTAAGAGCCTAAGACAATGTTTCCATCAGAGGTGATCAAGTTGCAACACCTAATTCATACAATCTGAGCAAAATGGTAAGATTATTATGTACAAAGTGGATTATTATATAAGAGTATAAAGTAGGTCAATTGCAGTACAAAATAACTTAATTCCAACTTCTTCAATCCCGAAAATCGTGGGTATTAATCAATGGCTCAATACTTACATTTCGGTTTTCTTCTAGTAGGAACTCTAAAGATCTATGCTATCCTCAATCATACACGAATCCAGTCGAAAACCCTAGCTTTGGTGACCAATCGAGCCCCTCCTCTCTCCCCCGCTATCTCTGTGTGTGTGTGTGTTCGAGTTTGGAGTTTGGTTTGATCGACAGCAGCGTAACAACCCCCAATTCGGCTTTACAGTTTTAGGGTTTGGGAAATATCCATATTACCCTCTTGTTTACCGCTTAAAATATAGACAGTGTTAGATTAATGGTTTCCGTCACAAATTTTGGATAGAAAATGTGATTTGTCCTTAGTAAAGAAGAAAATAGTAGTTGAAGGGGGAAGTAAAAAAAAAATTGATAGTTTAAGGGGCAAGTAGATGTTTAACCCATCCCAAATATACAGACCTTTTGGATTACTATTGTCTTTATTAAAAATAATTAGTAGTTTCGATCACAATTTCCAGTTTTTAGATTCTTCTCGTTGAGATTAACCAATAATCCAAAAAAAAAGTGATACGAAAATTAAAAAATGCTAATATTTTTTAATAAAGACGAAAAGAATAATCTGGGATTAAGCCAAAACGGGCCTAATTATTTTGGAAACTATAAATTATAGATTAATGGATCTTTACATCAATTAGGAGAAATGTGGTTGGATGATATGTGCTCAATAAATTTTATAGAAGAATTTTGTGCGAAAGTATAATCAAACTTGATAAAAATCTTTCGCAAATGATTTGTGGATTCTGCATTCTCTTATTCATTTTTTGAAGGTATATTTTACAATCAGCTTCCAAATCTGTAATATGCTTAATGCATAATAGAAAAATTCGTCTCCCAAACATACCTAAATAAACTATGTGGGGTATGTGTCATAGGGCTGTAAAGGACCTGGGCCGTTCGTGAACTATTCGAGGCTCGGTTCGGTAAGAGTTCGTTGGAGTTTGATTCGTTTACTAAACAAACTGAACTTGAACCTCAATATTAGGCTCGTTCCATAAATGAGCCGAGCGTGAACCTAAGTGGATTCAACTCGGTTAAGCTCGCGAACCAGGGGTCAAAATATAATTAATACGGAGTAATACTTTAGGGGTCTACCTGTAAATATTTTATAGTTTGAGGGATTTAGTTCTCAATATTTTTTCTCTTGTGTTGTTTTTCTTTTGATTTCTTGATTATTATTATGGTAGATCTGTTTGTTTTCGTTTGATTTCTTGATTATTGCGGTAGATCTACATGTAACATTATTTTGAAGCATGCCTATTTCCTTTCTCAGTTTGTGTTCTAAATTGCTAACGAGCCCTACCGAGTTGGATTCGAGCCTGAATTCGAGCCAACGAGCCGAACCCGAGCTTTGAAATTTTTTCACGAGCCGAACTCGAGCTCACTTGTCTAGGCTCGAGTCGAACCCGAGCCTGACTCATACCTTACCGAACTGATCCCGAACGTCATAGGGTTCGGCTCGATTCGGCTCGTTTACATAAAAAATGTTGGCACAAATTCAAGTTTGCATCTATTTTTACATACTCTATCATAAGTGATGATAGGACATTATATAGTGTTGTGGATGGTAAAGAGGCTCTCATCATCACTTATGAAAGAGATGTACAAAATAAATGTACAATTTGATGTGTCTCTAACATTTTTTTTTTTTTGGTGCTTCGGAATAGAAAAACTTAAACGAAAATCATAGATAGTTTACAAAACGAAGGATAAAACCTAGTCCCTAGAGTGGCTCCTACCGAACCAGTCCTCTTGCTTTTAACGTATAGTCGCAAGTGATAGATTTCGAAACGTAGTAACATATCTTTTACTGTCAATATCCCATCGATTGACATAATAATATCAACATTGAAAGTAAATACTCCCTCCATCCCTAAATAGAGATAGCATCCAATTACAACACTATGAACATATAACAAACATTAAAATATGATAAAATTGATTATTTGTAAACCAACCATTGATTTGATACGCATAATCTTGCATAGTATTAACATCATGATCTACATTGTTAATATCACTGACTACCTTCATCAAGAATTTAAAGTTTTTTCTGTACTCTTCTAGATATTTACAATTACTTTATTATTAAATAAATTATACTACTATTAATTAGAACTGCCAATTTCTATCGGTGTAAGTGGCAGTCGTAGCATCTATCATCAATTTTTGTTTCTTTTAACCATGAACCTGTCAAAGATTTAAACCCCTTTCCAATGACGTGAAACAATCCCCGGATATTATTATATCTGGATTCAAATAAGTCAACAACTTTCAGATTTATCCACTCTGAATTACTTTATCCGAGGTAATATCGTATCCCCTCTATTTTATTTTTTTGCAAACATCACACTTTGTTTGTACCAAGACTATAGAGTAGAGCTCGTAGAAATCCTTGATAGACCGTCTTCTTGCACAAAATAAAATAAAATATTAAAGTCAAATTAATTCGAAATTAGTCTCAAGATATAACGTTACATACCTTTTGTCCTTCCCTTACTGCTCAAAATGCACTGGTAATCTGGTAGGAGTATTTAACACAAGCCTTTGTTCTTCCCTTCGGCTACTGAATTTCTGACCGTCATTAAACAGACATAGTCAGCAACCAATAATCATCTCCCATAAAACTATGAAAGGCCAAAAAGAAGAGGACTTTCCAGTGCCGAACGAGTATGGCTAATGTGGTATCCTGTACTCGCTCGCACACATTTGGCCGTCTAAAAATGCAACTGACGGTCCGGATAAAAACACATTCTTTTTTAAAAAAAATTCATCCGACACTTTCAATCTAGGCCGTCCGTTACATTTTTTGACGGTCGGATGCCCGTGAGCGAACACCGCGTGATACATGCTCGGCATTGATTTTTTTTTCAAACTTTGCATAATGCTCACTCCTTCCACATGTCCAAATACTCTATTTTCAACTGCCATCACCTCTCCTTGCCCTCTTTGTTGTATCAGTGGCACCATAATTTCGCAGAGATGTCAATAAGCAGCCCACTTAGTCGTCACCAACCAACAGGATTAATAATGTCCACGAACCAAAAAAAACTACTAGCTGTCAATAATTTCTTCTTATTTTTCGCCTTTCAGAATAGTTGAAGGAAAGCAATATCCCAAACAATTTGTGGTGAAAAGGAGTAAGTTCTAGATTCATGTCTATTTTATAAAACGATGAAAAATTAAATCCATCTTGTTCTCAAACCTCTCTCTCCTAGCAGCTTCAATAAACAGGGTACCGTGCTTTTTGGCAAATAATATGAGCCAGATTATTTTGTCTTCACTCCATTTTTTTTCACATTGATCATTAGTATTGCGTCGATTTTTTGGTAGATTATTCATTTGTCACGACGAGAGGAATTGTGAAGCAAAAAATTATGAACAATTTTTTTAAAAAGTTCACTAAATACAAAAATAATCCTTTTTTTTTAATTACTAGATTATTTTTGTCTTTATTCAAAAAAAATTTAGGTTGTTTAATATTTTTTTACTTTTTAGATTCCTCTGGTCGAGATGAGTCAATAATCCACAAAAAAATCGACATAAAAATAACAAATGTGATTTTTTTTATTTAAGACAAGTTTATTTGCCAAAAGATTTGTCGTGTTTTCTTTATAGCAAGAAAACTTAATGAAACAAAAATGCTACATGTACAACGACGTTGTACAACAGAGATGTACAACGCATCTCTTACAGTCCAAAAGTGTTTTTTGACGGTCCGAATTGTAAATACTCTTTGACCCGTAATAATTAATTCTTACCGGTCAAAGAATATTTAAAATCCAGACCGTAGATTGTTGAAATAAACGGTTGAGATTCGCGGTACGTTGTACAACCCCGTTGTACCTGTAGCACGATTAGAATGAAAATAAATGAATTACGGAGTGAATGTGATGTGCCATGGGGAGTCACCGGAAACCAAAAGGGGAAGTAATAGAGGAGAGGACTGGAGGAGGAGGAAGAAGGTAAAAAGGGGCGGTGAGGGAGGGGGAGTACATATATATATGATCAACTTCCAATAAGGGTCTCTTATTGAACTTTTCTATGCGGACCTAGCCCATTTTTGTGTTTCCGGACCTAAATTTGACAATCCAAACCGCACAATGTTTTTAAAACATGTTTTTAAGGGCCCCAGCGAGAAATCATAAAAAAAAAAATACCCGGAAGGGCTTGATCCGATCAGTTTTTGATAAAACGCTATATATGACGTTTTTATAAAAAACTGATCGGATCAAGCCCTTCCGGGTATTATTTTTATGATTTTTCGCGGGGGCATTTAAAATTATGTTTTAAAAACATTGAGCAGTTTGAATAGTCAAAATTATCTCGGGAATAGTGAGGTCCGCATGATAAGTTCAATAAGGGGCCCTTATTGGAAGCTCTTTATATATATAGTAGCCCTTTCCCCCCTTTTTAATAGTATTAGTATGTAATGAATATTATTTTCATTATTTTATACGGGCCGGGCTTGATTTTAAATGATATTTTAAGCCCAACTTATTTATTAAACAGATTTAAAAACTCAAACTAACCCTTCCTGCTAAAATTTATAGGGCAAATTCCAAGCTGCCCCCACTTTTTGTGGGGGCTTCCATCCAAACCCCTTTTTGTATTTCACTCCGAAACAAGTCCCGCGCGCGTGGGATATTTTTTCCACTGACCGACTCTTTCTTCTCTCTCTCTCTCTCTCCATGCACTATAGGCTGAGCCTGACACATTAAATGTCTCTCTCTCTCTCTCTTCTCTCCTTTTTATTTTTAAAATTTTAAATACTTATAACTTTTAATTTATATATCCGATTTTGAAAAATATATATTTTTAGAACATACTCAACAACATCTATCAAACAAGACAAATATTGAATATGAAATTATGCACACACAAAAAAAATCTTAGAGTGTAAATTTGTACATTTTTGTGTATTGAATATAAAATTACACTGTCAAATTAGAATTTTTTGACAGATATTTCTTATTTGTTCAATGCAGAGAGTTTTTTTTTACAAATATTTTTTATCTGTTCAATACAGATAAAAAATAATATTTTTGACAAATATTTTTGGCATATATTTTTTATCTGTTTAATGCAGGGAGTTATTTTTTTATAGATATTTTTTATCTAATCAATGCAGAGAAATATTTTTTATCTGTTTGTTATTGTGCCTTATATGTTGGTTTTATTTGTATATATTAGCCAAAATAGTTTATCTGTTGGGTTATTGTGGCTTATATATTACTCCCTCCGTCCCTTTTTGAGTGTGTTACCTGAAAATTCCAACTATTTTTCTCTCACATCAACTTTTACATCTACTTTCTATTACTTACCCTTATTGATATAATAATACCCACTAACTTTTTAAAAAGAAATCTACTTTTAAGGGCAAAATAGAAAATGTACCCACTAACTTTTCAAAACACACACTTATTAAGGGATAACCCAAAATGGAAATGTACACGCTATAAAAGGGACGGAGAAAGTATTTTTTTGTGGTTTATCTGTTGGTTATTGTGGTTTATATGTTATTTTTTTTATTTATTTGTTGCGAATTCTTTTCATTTTTTGAGAGTGAATTGTTTCATAGGGGTATAAATAATTTTTTTTTATGTGTACATAATTTCATATTCAAAATGGATATCGTTTTAAAGATTTCATCGAATAGGTTTCAAAAATATATTTTTTAAATTTTTTTGATATGTACAATAAAAGTTATAATTGCTTAAAGTATTAACAATATATGAAATATTTATATTTATGTATGTATACGTAGGAGGGAGAGAGAGAGAGTATTAATGCAAAAGGGAAAAAAGTACTCCTTATGCCAATGTACACATGCACATGAGAGGATAGAGAGAGGGTCATGTCACATCAACTGTTGTCTCTCATCTTCCAAAGGCAATTCAAATCGAACATTTGGAAAAAGTTACAGGCGCGTGAAAAAGGGGTTAGACTGATGCGTCTGACGCGGAGAGGGTTTGGACGGAATGAGGGGTACAAATTAGGACCGGCCTGTCACTGCCCCAAATTTATATCCCAATCCCTTACCAACTAACATCTTAAAAAACCACCGAATGGGTAGCCTAGATGGTAAGGTGTATCCCACTCCTCAGATATGACTCGGTTTCAAATCTTGTCATTGACATATTTTTTTAGAGTTGGTGTCATATACCATATCATAACTAGGTGGCGCTGGTCTTTCCTTTCGGAGTGTACCTCTGGCTCGAACGGGATATTCCACGGCTGGTCGGAGCCTCCATTGTTACGCCCAAAAGAATTGTTACACTGGTTGGCTCTCCCACCTTTTTGCAGTTAAAGAAAAAAAAACCCTTAGAATAGAGGGAGTAAGAACTTAGAACCCTACTAAAACCCTCATTTTCCCTCTGCTCGCTGTCTCCGTTTGCAACGTTCGTCAGTCCAAATCCAAACCACTATGCAATCTCTCCTCCGCTCTCTCCCACGCCGCCGCTGCCGCCATCGCCTCAACGAGAGCCACCGCACCTTGGTCGACGTTGCATCCATCAAATGGGTCCGAGACCGAGGCCTCGACCACGCAGTGGAGAAAGAAGGAAACCTCAAACCCTTGCTAAACCTCAAGGACCTCATCAAGTCCGAACCAGCCAAGTCTCTACCACTCTCTCTCATCGCCCAGCAAAGAGAATCCCTCGGCATCACCACCCGCCCGGTCGATTTCATCCGCAGGTACCCTTCTGTCTTTCAAGAATTCTTCCCAGGTGGAATTGGAATCCACCCACATATCAAACTGACTCCTGAAATACTCGGCCTCGATGCCGATGAACTCTTGATTTACCAGAGTGAGAATAACAAACGAGTAGGCGCTGACCGCCTTTTGAAGCTCTTAATGTTAGCTAGAATCAATAAAATCCCTTTACACATTGTAAATAGATTGAAATGGGACTTGGGTTTGCCCCATGATTATACGGAAACCCTAGTCCCCGAGTTTCCTGACTATTTTCAAGTCACTGGCGGGAATGGGAATGGGAATGGGAAGGGAAGTTGTTCTGAACCCTATCTTGAATTGGTGTGTTGGAGCAACGAGCTGGCGGTTTCAGTGATGGAGAAGAAGGCACGTCACGAAAAGGGTATGCCCGTGGCATTCCCTTTGCAATACTCGAGAGGTTTCGAGGTAGATAAGAAGTTCAAGAAGTGGGTTGATGGGTGGCAAAAGTTGCCTTACGTTTCTCCTTATGAAAATGCATTACATCTACCAGCTCAGAGTGACGAGGCAGATAAGTGGGCTGTGTCGGTGTTGCACGAGCTTCTTCATCTTCTTATTGGGAAGAAGACAGATAGAGAAAATGTACTTTTACTTGGAGAGTGTTTGGGGCTCCGGTCAAGGTTTAAAAGGGCATTGCTTCAGCACCCTGGTATATTTTACATTTCGAGTAAAATTGGGACACATACTGTGGTTTTGAGGGAGGGTTATAAGAGGAATCTGCTGATTGAGAATCATCCATTGATGGATATGAGGTATAAGTATATTCATCTCATGAACACAATTAAGGAAGATAAGAAAACAAAAGGTTTGCCGAGTAAAAAAACTCTGCAACCGAAATTAGGTCACGGTTCCAAAGGAGAAGGAGAAGAAATGCAGGATGGTGAAACTGAGAAGGGACAAGATGGGGAGTCATGTGACTTCTCAGATTCTGAGGTTGAGGAAGGCGGTGATTACGACTATAGCAATGAGGAGGAGGAGGATGAAGATACGAGTCAGACGGTTTCTCATGTGAATGCTAGAGGTAATAGAGTAAGGACCAGGAGGACACCGAAGTACGAGGCCAAGAGGCCTTTAAGATCTCCAAATAGTTCAGAAGGAAGAAACCCCAGGAAGACAAGAACCAAAGAACCCACTGAAGTTTCTAGAAGTACAGTAATGCACGGAAGGCATAACATTCGTGGGCAGTCACCCGGGAGATCGGAATTCTCAAGAAATAGCAGGGGGTCAAATTCAGATAGGAAAGCTTCTGTTTTGAAATGATAATGTTGGTTTTCTGAAGCACGTTCTGAGGTTTGGTTCTTGCTCTAGTTCTCCTTCAGTATAAGTTTCCAAGATAATGATTTTGTTTTCTTGTTAATATGATTAAATGTTACTCTTAATGAATTGGCCAATTATGATCAGTCAGTGATTAATGTGCATATTTATGTATATGGTACAGATATACTTGCTATTGTGGATCGTATAAAACCCTAAGGGTTCGAGAAGCACTTACATATATGTCCATCAGCAAAGGGACAAGTGTGGTTGCAACATTATGCACATGCCACCTTCACCTAATTGGTATAATAAAATTACTAGCAACTATCCGATGACTGGCCGTTGAAGCTGCTAAGCAATAATGTTCCATTTTGTTTGAAGTTAGGACTAGGATCCAACATAATTTACAAACAATACTTACCTGAATTTTCTGGAATATTTTTGAGTCACTAGTGAGAAGATGCTCATTCCTCACTGGATGGGTATGGTATGAGCTAAGAATAGCGAGCTGGTGGTTTCAGTATGGAGGAAAAGGCGTTGAATGAGAAGGGTATGTTTGTTACAATTACTGTCCACTATTTAAAGAGGGTTTGAGATGTATAATGTATTAGACATTGAAGGAGTGGGCTGGTGAGTGGTAACAGTTGCCTTAATTATATTTCTCCAGAAAAAATGCGTTACAGCTTCTCTGCCCTGAGTGTTGAGTTGGATCAATCTATACTTCCTTTAAAAGGCTGAGTTGTTTGTCTACTTTTTCTTCTGAAACTACCCTTTTTATCTTTTGTTTCCAACTTAAAAAAGACACCGCATCAACCCCTGGTCACACTTCAAACTCTATGTACGTATCCCATCGGAGTAACAATTGGCTCCCGAACTACTTCAAGCCTTCAACGATCGCCCTTCAACTCTCTCTCCCTCCAGTTCTGCCTCACAATCGAATTATCAGATTCATATCTTTTACTGAAGCATCAGTTGCTTTTCGGCATTGCCAAAACAAAGAACAAAGCGGTGTTTACTTCATCAATTGAAAGTGTTTCGGCCAATGCCCAACAAATAACCCCTGGAACACCCGCCCCCGACACAAAACTTTCTACATTTTCCTCCATTCGCCTCTCGCCCTTCAATCCCTTGTTCGACGACCTCCAACACAGTATTGTGCCCCTTTCTTTTGGTCTTCCGGGACAACCTCCAAGAAAGATTAACAGAGTGCCACAATTCTTCCGCAAACAACCGTCACATAATAAGTCCAAACTTCTCCATCGTCCATATACTTCATTAGCCATTAGTTGTACACTTGTACTCCTCTACTCCTCTACAGTAGGCTAAAAACTCCCATCACTGATATAGGGCTGGCATGGGAGTTATGTGCGCCATGTGTTTGATTCAATTCCTGGGGTGCAATGGGTGTTGCATGCGAAGGACTCTTGTAGATTTTCCGTTACTATATTAGAGGGAGGGAGGGGGGAGTGAGTGAGTGATCCCCACCACACCGATTCCCGTTCCTCGGCGTCGACCTCAGTCTCGCTGCAGGAAGCCTTGTCGGGTTGTTAGAGCGCGAGACATATCATAATATGGAGGGCTCCCCACTCGAACGAAAAAGGGGTTTTTCAATCGATTTCTCCTCTCCGATCGAGCAATTTCTGTTCTTCATATCCGAGACCAATGAATCTTGTTAGAGTGATCTTTGTTGGGCATTTTGTGATAAAGATAGATTGTCTTGAAGTTTGGGATATTAGATTTAGGGTTTTTTAGTTTTGGGATTTTCGGGGCTTTTTCTTCTTCTGAACTTGTGCTTGTAATCTGGAATTGCATGTTGAATGAAATTGTTTTGTGCTATTGTTCGAGTAAATGGTGCCATTTCTGTGAGCAGCGTACCCTTGAAATTGAAATTGTTTTGTGCTAGTTGATTTGCAACTTGTAGTGTCTTCTTCAAGGATATCTGTAGCTGGTGGTGGTGGTCGCTGGAGGTGGAGAGGGAGGCGGGAGGAGCTGCTGGTTGTGGTGGTAGCCACCATAATGATGTGTCACGCCATGTCAGCATGTTGCGTTGATGTTGTGTATTTTTGTCGTGCTTGTAGCATTCTGCTTGATTGAGTTCTTTTTCATTGTGGATTTTGCCAGGGCTCTATTCCGTCGCTGTAGTTCTGGCAATGTTTTGATCTTCAATTTTGGAGGGATTTGAAAAGGAATGGAACGGGTAAAGATGCTCAAACTACCTCCAAGTTTGTACCGCGTTCTTTCCCACTAATTTTCTATTTCCTTTCCACCAAAAAAACCCTTTCACTTCTAGATCACAACACAGGCATAAGGGCAAGCGATAATGTTGGGAAGTTAAACCTGGCCGGTAAAGTACTGATCAAAATGATAGCAAAGCGATCAATTCAATCCGAAGGCCGAATTCAAAGACTAACAGGAAAGCCAGCTCGATCAATAACCAATTTAAGTACTTCAAAATTGACCATTGCAAAAGAATGAAACCGTGATGGTCAGAAGCAGAACAAAGGAAGAACCAAGAGCAGCAACAAGCTTAAACCACATTCTACTGATGAAATGCTAGATTTGGTGCAAATTGCTATTGTACTCTTGTTTTTATTTTGGGATTTGCTACCATAAGTTTTGGAACTACAGAATGTAAGGTACCGGTTTCATATAAGATATTTTTTCGGTTTCATCTTCTTTTTTTCTTTTTTGGAAGCAAAAACAGTAAAATTATTATGTACATATATTAGCTCACATGGTTGGAAAGTCTGTATATTGTGTTACTGAGAGTTTATTTATTGTGTAGTTTGATTGCATGCTATAAATTAGATCTTCCATGTATGAATCCAAGTAAACAAAACTAGTTGCTGCGCGATCACAAGGTAAAACTTAAGGTTGAACTTGGTTTAAGGAAGGGGGCGCGGATATAGGGAAAACAAAATTCCACCAATTAATTACGCCCTCCGTCCCTTTTTAAATGTCTACTATGGGAATACGTGCATTTTCAAACCCCTAAAAAATATATTTTTCTGTACAATTTTATGTCTCTCTTTACACCAAATTAAAGTGCTCAAAGAGTATTTTAATTTGGTGCAAAAAAATTTCAAATTTTTTGAGTAGAAATATATTTTTTTACGTCCTAAAAAATACACGTTTCCCAAAGCACACATTTAAAAAGGGACAGAGGGAGTACTGTAAATCGTTCTGTATTCAACATAAAAAAGCACATACAATGTCAGACTTCATTCGGTGAAATTACAACAATGTGGAATACTGAAGAAATTTAGTCTTTAGCCTGAAAAACCTTTTTGTAGAGATGCACAAAACTACAGGAGAGAATCTATAAGAGAATTCGTTTTGTAATTGGTTGGAGAGAGAGAGAGAGAGAGAGAGTAGTATCTGTTCAGGAACCCTTGGTATTTTTGGATCAGTAGCAGCTACTAGAACTGCCACAATGCAAAGTACTTTTTCAGTTTCACACCTCAGGAATCGATTGTTCTCATCCTAAAATCCAGGTCATGAGGCAGCTGAAATTAATCAATGTCACGACATCCACTAATATATCATGTACTACGAATCGAATTTCTGTTGCTGTTCAAAGAAAAAAACGTTAACTCGTGTACTCTTGCACCCTGTGAAACTCGAATTGCAGCAGGATAGGGTAACTATTTAATTAAATCATCTAAGAAAATGAAAGGAAGAGCAACAAATTAACTCGTGTTCTTCTTTCGAAATCACTGCAAGTGGGTGAACAGAAGATCCTCCTTCTGATCCTAAAAGCCAATTACTGGTGTACTTGCAACTGCTCAACATGAAGAATGTATTGTTTTCCTCACTAAGAACAGTATATGAACTGCAAGGCCATATTTGTTGAAACAATGACGTCATAAGTGCCTCAAAAGTTTCGATCGTCAAATTACTTCTTTATTTCCCAGAATTCAAGCTCGTCATTGCTCTAAATGACAGCAGATGAAGAGGACATGCTTGAACTAACCCGAAGTTCCGTCCCCTCCGAAAGCGGAATTCAGGTATTCCGTTTGGTTAAGATGGCTAACATCACCCCACGACTTTATGGTCCAAATATCCCCTTCAGATAAGAGGAATATGTTAACAGACGTGTTAAGTACCCTTCCAACCTGCCCACTTGGGGAAGCCCGCTCGAAAAGCGATCTGATAACACCACCATGAGTGACCACAACTACTCGCTCCCCTGCAATCAATATTTGGCAAACCACAGAAAAATGCAGCACACAATGAGACATTCTGCAAGCATGATCTTTTATTGTGACTAAAGGATGTGGTGAAAAAACTTGAAAGTTATGTTAATATGAACTCGGGTATGAGTGTCACGCGCGAGTACGCGTGTGAGTGTTGCATTCACTTAATTTTCATATCAAGGACACGGAGATAGGCCCCAATATTCATATTCTTTAGTAGATCTCTTTTACTTCTAGGGTAATGGTGTTTACAAGGTGCCTTGGGGCATGTTTTGCATGTTATGAAACTTCTATGCAGATTAGAGGGTAAATTCAATCTATAAAAAATGCTTGATAGGTGCATGTCCAACTGAAACGTCCAACATGGATCCTCTCCTGTTATCTGAGTGTTTGTTTGGAAGAGTTTGTGTAATATGGTTTGAGAAGATGAACATAACAACGATAAGATTGACCTAGCATCAACAAGTATATGACCAAACTCCGCAGGCTCGTTGACAAAAAATACCAGGAAACATTAGTCAAGAAGTACCTTTATGTTTGCAACCAATCCTCTCTACGGCGGATGTGCAGCGATCATAAAGTTGATCAAGACTTTCTCCACCACCCTGCAAAATTAAATAATATTACGTACATGGGGATTGATGGAAACTCCAGAAAGTAGGCTTCAACCCAAGGCATTGCATTCTGTTAGCTACTTATAGCTCTACATAATCATGTTTACATCCAACTCTTTTTCAGCTTGTCGAATAAAATGTAAAGGCTAACATATCCCTCTTGCATTGCATTAGGAGCACTTGTACAAAATGAATAGACTGTCATAGAGATCGTGTCTCTAACAGATCATCAAGCAAAAATGAAAAATAATGATTAATGACCCATAAATAGCACAATTTTCCATGAACGAGAAAATAGATTGTTTCTACGACAAGAAAGCTGATAGGTCAATTTATATTAGCAATGCAAATTCATTTCATATCAGATTCTCGACTGCAGCATGTATCCCGTGAATATTCTACCATAACTACGAACCAATCTAGATAGAACCAGACTGAAGCACAAAACTCCAGCTTCATCTCTAACAAGCCCTATCTTAACACTAACTGCCGGGGCTTAATGTGCTTAATGAGATCAACTTCAAGGTAAGCGTCACCAGCCAAACTATAGCCAATTGGTAAAACTTTAGTATTGACTAAAGTTATTGTTGGGTTAATGTCCCTGGCCTCCATTTACCCAGGCAAAGTTGGCTCAAAGCAGAAATGGCAAAATATGTTGAGTTGTAACAGCCTAACCTAATTTGCAACCATATCTTCTAGAATTGTTTCAGTTTGAAAAACAAATGTGCAATTAACCTTTAATTGGTTCTCAACCTAAACAAGAAATGAGCGCTCACTGGGATCTCTTGATTTGTCCTGTGCGATGAAAAAGCCCCATAAGCGTTGGGGCATATTTTGGATGCTTCATGGTATGCAACACCTTGAAGATCTCCCAAATGTCTTTCTCGTAGGTCTGGATCTTTAATTACCTGAAACGAGAACGGTAAATAATGGTCTCAGAATCTCAGATGATTGACCCCACGATAAAATATGAAGAAAGGGTTCTAGTTTTCTAAATTACAGGGGCAACTCGGCTTCATCAATAATACAATGCTTACCCTTCCGCAAACAAGTGTGTTGCATCTCTTCCAGATGCAATATTTATTCGGTCTGTTTCTTCTTTGATCAAAATTACAGCTGGTAACAAAATTATTGAAGACTACAGCAGACTCACAAAGAGCACATTAGCTACTATAAAACTTGGGAGATATGTACATATCGTTTTTTTATGGCATTGGTGCCTTAACCTGCAACTGTGATCTACTCAATTTGATCCAATAATTTCGTTTGACATTCTAACTATTCAAATCAACATTATATAGAACGAACTTTCAGAAAAACTCATCAAGTTGAAAACGAATCACCAACACAGTAATATCCTCCAAAGGAAACTGTGAAAATCAAATGTCGCAGCCAATATAATAAAACGACCACAAAGCATTATACTGGAGAAGTTTGGTGAAAGGCAGTTAGATTCATGCACCCTTCCCATTAACAGAATTTAACAAATGATGGAAAAAGTTTAAAGAATGCTTCAAATAAATAAGCAGACAAATCAAAAGTTTGCAATGAGGGAAGCTTACAGCAGGGCCAAGCCCTGTCCTTGCCGTTTAAGGCCAAGCTTCTACTTTCAAATTTGAAAGCCTAAACAATCATATATTGTAGGTTCCGATCTAATTGCAGAAATACAATTGATAAACAATATTGAGAAACTTAGTCCCCCATATGACACACAAGACCTCTCCAAAGGCTGAAGGCGAAACAAAGAGTGAATCCTTTTAAAGTGTTACGACAGTCAACCTTCCCTTAAATTTACTTTAAGTAGGTTTACTCAGAAATTTCACTAGTTCATACTATCATTTCTTGTTTCTTGGGAACAGGGGATGGAGATCAAACAAAAAATCCTTCATAGAGCTCTGATGTTTTTATTCCTGTGGAAGTTGTCATCACATCCATCATCGTCACAATCAGCAAGTAGTCCCATCAAAACATACAATGCCCCATCCCTCTGAAATCTAGATTCTTCCATTGTATAGTCATTCGATTTGGGTCATTGAAAGGAACAATCAACAGAAAATGGTACAATTCAAAACTTAGGCTTCCAAAGTGCATACTGGTTAGTGGTTTCTTTATCAGAGAGTTCATCTTGATTTCAGTTAGCATGAAGTCATGGGCCTCCTAGCAGCTGATCTTCTTCTAGTCATTCCAACTTTGATATCATGTTTTAGTCGCAAAATGGAAGTCATGTTCATCAAAGTTCTGCCTAAATGTGTCTTTCTTCGCTCAACTTCCCTTCTCCAAATTGCAATGGGCTACACAACAGCACATAATCCTTGAAGCCAAAAACCATTTCAGCATGTGATCCAAGGTTGTCCGAGTGGAATTTCATTTTGCCCGTCCTCCATGATACTTCAGCCATCTCAGTTTCCTTAATGGCATTAAGGAGCAAGGCACCAATATGTTTACAATTTTGGCTATCACTTTCAATTTTGCAAATCATATAATTCTCAGGTACTAACTCTGAATCCAATTACATATCACTGTCTCTGTGTCTCTGGTGTATTTATTTATTTATTTTTTTGAGAACGACTGTCTCTGGTGTATAGAAGTATCAAATTGCTTTGATACTGGGCATATCTTTCTAATCAGAGGAGACTGTCATTTCCCGGTGATAAGATCGCAAGTTACCATTCAAAGTGAAGCATTCCTTTTCCCCTTTGCTTCAACATCTAAATAGTGTAGTTTATGTGGAAAATTATTACAAAAAGAATTCACCAATTTATCCATGATACCTAAATGTTGTCATCTTTGTTTCTAACTACTATTAAGTATTCATATTCACACCTGCAGTCCACCACAGCTGCTTGCTATTGTCTCAGCAGTATCAAGGGCTCTCTTCAAGTCAGATGAGTATACAATAGAGATCTTAGGCCCCTTGGAGAGTCTATGAGCTACCTTCAGAAAAAAGAAATGATGATAATTTGTAAAGTAGCAAAGAAGAAGGCATGAAAGTATTTCGCCTGACTCAAAACTTACTGCAGCTGCTTGTTTTCTCCCCACATCATTTAACTCAATATCCAGATGACCCTGAAGAATAAAGGATCAAATCATAACCAAAATAGAAATCACACACTACATTAATCTTGCACACGCAAGTGCTATTTATCCACTCAATCTCAAAACAACAATTGCACAACAAGATTAAACTGATCGTTTACCTCCTGAACTGCTTCATACAATGCATGAAAGGACACAGACTGTTAATTGACGGCAAAACTAAAGTCCATTCCTATTTTTGTGATGCAATCTGCATCTACAAAGATGACCTGATTTGTAGTTTTTGTTTCGTAGTAAGGTTACTGTGTAGTTTTGTTGTAGGGTTTTTAAGAGTCTACATACAGGACTAAATGTAGGGCTTGTGAACCCTGATTCAATTTGAGTTGCGCTTCGCTGACGGCTCGGGGTTCAACCTAGACAGGAGTATTACGGTAATAGGTGATGTAATCCCTAGGTTACATATACTTTCTCTATGTATGTTGGGCGTGTTTTCTTGAAAAAGCAGCAGCAGTTTGTGTTTAAATTTTATGTTTATGTGCTATTTTCAGGTTTGTGTGGTTCAATGTGGTTTTGAATATATAGGATACATCATTTAGGGACTTATTTCCCGCGAATAGAAAGACATCCCAATTCCTTTTTCAGGTCAGCCTGAGTTTCTCATTCTTATGTACACGCTATTCTTTGCTGATTACAATAATCTTCTAGATTCACTGAGAGAATTTTCTATGGCCATCAAAAGGTGGAGAAATCTTATCTGTCTTTGTTGGGAAGCAAATTCTGAACAGAAGGGCTGCTCCTAAGTTCTAGCCAAAAGAATAGAACAACCATCGACTCCTTCATGCAAGCTCCACTCCGCTCTTGCAATTGGATCGTTGCGATTACTGTTGGATGTCTTATTGTCCAGGCAGTAATGATAGTATCTTGTGCTTGTTACTTTGTGTCATGAAGAATAAGGAGATTTTACTCGTGGTGTTAATTAGGTGGATCTGTGGACTTTTATTGCTCTCGATGGTGCTTTTGGACTAATAAATTTTACGTTACGTCAATTCGAACTTGCTCAATCTATTGAATTACGATCTTATAAACCAATTGCATCCTCTGGCCCAGTTGTTTTTGTTTATGTATTCCTGATTTATCCACTAGGTCAGTCTGGTTGGCCTTTTGCACTACCTTTGGTGTATCAACTATATTTCGATTCATCCTTTTCGCAATCAAATGCATGATGCAATTAGAAAAACTGCAAACGGCATTTTATACAAGAAAGAAATAACGATGATCCAACAACCAAAACAAATATCTAATTTCCAAGCATACGATTAAAGTGAGACCTGCATTCTCTTAGTCGCATTCCACTCCGTTTCTCCATGACGGATAACGATGATCTCTGCGTAAGCCGATTCATCGTCGGAGCGTGATAAACATTCACCATTGGATTCGAATGGAGGCAAAACCCTAACGCAGAAAAGTGTAGAAATTTCAGAGTCAAAGTTAATTACGGGAATGTTATATATATATATGAAAAGGAATGGATGGATGCACAGACCTGGAATCGGAATCTTCCATTGAGAAACTGAAAATTGTTCGAGCAATTGCCAAGGAAAGTGTTCACTGCGCCAACTGGAAAACTGTTAGAAGTGTTTAGAGATCAGGTGCGGCTCTCTGCCTCTCTAACTGTATGTTTGCCAACAATTTTCTCGGCTCTGTTTGATAGCCAGCAAAAGAAAGGAGTATAAAATGAAGGAAAGAGCGAGAAAAGTTACTGGAGGAAATTTTTTGGTTAAAACAATTAAGGCTTATTTTGGTTTAATAAGTAAAGTTTGTTTTTTCTTCGTCTTTATTTGATTTCTTTTTGCGTTAGTTAGTTTTGTATCAAGTTTTTGTATATTACTGGTTTTTCTCGACGTGAGGAACCAGAAAAGTAAAAAAATTACGATCTAAACTTAAATTTTTTTAAAAAGACAAAAATAAATAAAGAGCAAATTTTTTTATGAGGTAATTAAATAATCATCCTGTTTAGAGATAGCAAATATGTTTTCATCCTTGTCATTTTGAATGGTTATGTTTTCATCCTTTTTAATTGTAAAATACCATTTCTACCCTTATCTAGTGATATGTATTAATATAGATAATTATTGTTGCCTAAATAGGTGGGATGTAGTTTTCCTAATTCTGTGGGATGTATAAGTTACCTAAAATCATGGGTTTTGAATATTTCCATTTCTTCCAACTGAAAAGGTGGAATTTTGAATTTCAAATTTTCAATCATCTCCATACAAGATTTTACCATATTTTATATGTTGTATTTTATTTTACCATGATTACTGGCTCATGATCTCCATCATTTTGATTTTTAACACGATTACTTGATTTTATCATATTTTATGCTTTGTACTTAGTGATCATGGTAAAGATTTTTTGGATGAAAATATAAAGATAATTCTTTGCCTATTTCATCCCAAAAATTTATTCCCAGCTCCTATATGCAACATTCGTTTTAGTCCTTAATATATATATATATTAAAGGGCAAAATCTTTAGTTTATGGTAAGAAAAATCATCCTACAACATTAAAATATGGCAAATCTTTAGTTTATGGTAAAATGGGTGCATTGAACAATGGTAAAACTATTTCCCAAATCATATATAAGTGGTTATGGTAAAAAAAATTTGACATACATCACATAAAATATGGTAAAAATAGTTTACAAAGTTTAGTTGTTAACCGTTATAATTGTGACCTTGAATCATGGTAAAATACTTTTTCCAAAATATGGTAAAATCATTACAAAAGAAAAAAAAAACCTTTTTAATCATTAGAAACCATGCATGAATATTCAGCATCCACAACATTCTTGAACAAATTAACCATGTAAATTGGTGGATAAGAGAGTGTACTCGAACAAGAAGAAAGTGGGTAAAAAACAAATAAGCACCTACCAATATTCAACATCCACAAATATATCTAGCGAAAAACAAAACCACCACCGAAAAATAAAAATAGATTTATAATCCCAATACTCTCGTGGGATTACTCAAATCTTCCTTTAGCATGTTTATAAATCCTTTTTACATTGATGAATCCTAATCAACAATGTTTTAACCAGCTATTACGTACCACATTTTTTTTGTATCTAATTCGGATAATCACTATTCTGTACGTGAGCCTGAAACCTTAAAAAAAGAAAAATCGAACAAAAAAAAGTTACAAAATCGTGGCATTATCAACCGCCAGTGTAGGCGATTATCCATTTTCCAGAAAATAAAAGCAAGTCGACGGGATCGATTTACCATGGAGATGGAGATGGAGACAGCTATGAAGGAGGGCAGTGGTCAGTCAGCAATGGTGTGGTCGACGGCGATCTAGGATGGTGGGGGTGGTCTGCTATTTAGGATGGTGGTGGTCGACAGCAATTTGGGGCGACGATGGCGAAGATTTGGGAGAAGAATTGGGGTGAAACATATTCCACAAGTATTAATAGGATGGTAACAGGCAAGCACAAATTATGGGATTTACTTCACGCCCACAAATTATGGGATTTACTTCACACCCAAAATTCCATACCTCCAAATTTTGAAAAAGGTCCCATTTTTCTGCACCTATATATATAACAAAGGGCAGAAATGGGTTTATTTGAATTTGAGGAGGGAAACATAAGTCAAAAAAAGGGACAGGATGATAACATAAGTTAGGGAGGCTGAGAGGGCTATTATTTAAGTGCCCCTTTTTTTATTTTCCTTTCCTTTCCAAGATACCAAATAAAACGTTCATTTCCTTCATTTTCATCTTGTCTTTTATTTTTTATATTTTTATTGAAGGTTAGTTCTTTCGATTAATCATTCGTATTTACAAAGATAAAGTTTTAAAAGTAACATTATGACCATAAACAAGAGATAAAGTTTAAAAGTAACATTATTTGCCAAGAGATAAAAAAGGCTGGACCAAAAGGTGTGAATTATTGGTTTTTGTCGATTGGAAGCATAAAAAAATTACAAAATTATGTTTTAAATTTAAACATCAGATTTTTTGACTTTATTTAAAAAAAATTGAGTTTGAATCCTGATTTTCTACCTTTTCGATTCCTCTCGTCGAGAAGAATGAAAAATCTATAAAAGTTTAACGGGAAATTAACAAATGCAATTTTTTTTACCTTTTCGATTCCTCTCGTCGAGAAGAATGAAAAATCTATAAAAGTTTAACGGGAAATTAACAAATGCAATTTTTTTTAAATTAAAAAAAAAGGAAGCTAAATGACTTATTTAGCTAAAGTAGCACTTTTAGTATCTTTACTGTTGCCAGAAGGTTTTTGTTTTTCAATTTTCTTTGTTTGGTTCCATCTCAAAACATTTCTACCAAAAGTTTTCATTGTTTTGATATCAATGTTTCTTTTTTTGTCTTTAATGATTTTTATTGAAGTTCATTTTTTTTTTTAACTTTTGGCTAGATATTGCATAACTTTATTAAAAAAATAAAAACAGTTTTTAAAAATTTGATTAAAAACAAAAAAAATACGCTACCATATATAATTTCTTTTATATGGAAAACTTATTTAAAAAATTATCAAATTGTGATTTCTTTTTAACAACTGGGCCAGAGAGGATGCAATTGCATTGTAAGGTCGTAATTCAACAGATTGAACATGTTCGAATTGACGTAACGTAAAATTTATTCGTCCAAAAGCGCCATGGAGAGCAACAAAAGTCCACATATCATCACCTAATTATCACCAGGGGTAAACTCATCGAGTCATTGTGCTTCAGGACCTCATAGCAATAACAAGTACGGTATATTATTATCATTACCGCTTGACAATTAGACATCCAAACCCATAACCGCAACGACCCAATTGCAAGTGCGGAGTGGAGCTTGCATGAAGGAGTTCGATGCTTCTTCTACTCTTTTGCGCCAGAACTTAGGAGCAGTCCTTTTACCAGAATTTGTTTCCCAACAATGACATAAGATTTCTGCACTTTTTGATGACCATGGAAAATCCTCTTCAGTGAATCTTTACACAGTGCAGCTAAAAGGTCATTATACAATATCGTGTGCATAAGAATGAGAAACTCAGGCTAAACTGAAAAAGGAATTGGGTTGTCTTTATATGTAACCTAGATACTCAAGCCACACTAAACCACAGAAAACATAGAATTTCAAAAAAAATGCTGTTTTTTTCAAGAAAACACTTCATACAGAGAGAGCATTTGTAACTTAGGGTTTACATCACCTATTACCATAATACTCCTGCCTAGGTTGAACACCGAGCGGTAAGCGACGCGTGACACAAATCGAATCAAGGTTCACAAGCCCAACATTTAGTCCTAAAAAAAACCTACAACTAAATTATACAAGTAACCTTACTACGAAAAAAAAAAAAAAAAAACTAAAAATCAGGCCATCTTTTAGATGCAGACTGCATCACAAAAATACGACTGGATTGTAGTTCTCACTTTAATTAACTGGCATCTGTCTCCTTTCATGCATTGTATGAAGCAGTTTAGGTGTTAAATGATCAGTGTAATCTTGTTGTGCAATTGTTGTTTTGAGATTGAATGGATAAAATAGCACTTGTGTATGCAAGATTAACGTAGTATGCATTTTCTATTTTGGCTTCGGGGCCATCTGGATATCGAGTTATATGATGTGGGGAGAAAACAAGCAGCTGCAGTAAGTTTTGAGTCGGGTGACATACTTTTGTTCCTGCATTCTTTGCTACTTCACAAAATATCATCAATTTTATTTTTCTGAAGGTAGCTCATAGACTATCCATGGGGCCTAAGATCTCTATTGTACACTCATCTGACTTGAAGAGAGCCTTTGATACTACAGAGATAATAGCAAGCAGCTGTGGTGGACTGCAGGCTATGAAGCACGGAAACTCTATGTGGGCCTTCATATCACGTTTTGTATGCGTATCGGATACGGATACGCTCGGATATGCTCCGGATACATATCCAATATGTTTTTTAATGTATCAGGATTTTAAATTTATTTTTTGGTATTCGGATATGTTTTGGATACGCTCGGATAGGTTTTGCATACGCTAGGATATGTTTCGGATACGCACGGGGGTAAATATTTTTTTACTTGAAAGATGTGGGTTAAAAGCGGCTTTATAATTGTTTTTTCCCCCAAATCCATCACACGGCAGCAAAATCAATCGAAGATCTCTCTGTGTGTGTGTGTATGTGCGTGTGTATATGTATATATATATTACATATATTGTATAAAACACAAGATGTCAACAAACCACTTAAAACTTATATTCAGATTCACAGTCAGTTTCTGGGCAAAAATTATATATATAATATTTTATATTTATATTTTTATATTCAACGTATCCCCCAAAGTATCGTATCCGACATTTTGGAAATATCACGTATCGGTATCGGTATCGTATCTGTATCCGTGCTTCATAGACTGCAGGTATGAATATGAAGCTTACATTTTACTCTTAATACTTAATACTAATTTAGAACTTAAAAGGAAAGATGACAATATTAAAAGTATCATTTTGATTTCATGCATGAATTATTGAGTTCTTTTTGTAATAATTTTCCACATGAACCACACTATGTAGATTTTGAAGCAAAGGGGAAAGGGAATGCTTCACTTTGAATGGTAATTTGCGATCTTATCACCGGGAAGTGACAGGTTCCGCTGTTTAGAAAGATATGTCCAGTATCGAAGCAAGTTGATACTTCTGGTGACCAGAGACACAGTTATATGAAAATCGATGCAGGAGTTAGTACCTGAGAATTATATGATTCACAAAATTGAAAGTGACAGCCAAAATTGGTAAACATATTGGTGCCTTGCTCTGGCATTAAGGAAACTGAGATGGCTGAAGTATCATTTATTGATTGTTCAAAAAAAAAAAACCACTCACAGGCATACTACATTCAATTTTTGTATCAAACAAATAAATGAACTGAATTACCCATAAACAAACCATATAATAAACAGAATACACCTCTTTAGAAGGATATTTATGCTACCAGAAGTCTCCTTAAAAATCCCCCACAAAAGCCCTAAGATTCACATATGATGATCCTCCTTCCTTGGTCGCATCCTTTGCCAATTCCTTCCACTTTTCAGCATTCCTCCTAATTTCTTCCCTCTTTTCTCCTTCTCCCATAACCACTTCTATGCACTTTTTCACCTCATCCCCTTCAGCTACCCCTTGTTCATTCACTGTCAACCTCACTCCAACCTTGAACGTGTCTTCCAAAAGCTTCGCGTTTATCGGTTGGTCTGTAAACAACGGTAAACCCACCACCGGAACACCACAAGCCAAAGTCTCCAACGAAGAGTTCCACCCGCAGTGAGTCACGAAACAACCCACCGAAGGGTGCAAAAGAACCTCAACTTGAGAACACCAAGGCACGATCATCCCTTGCCTCTCTAGTTCTTCTCTGCAACTTAGTTTATTGCCATTTTCGGTATCTTTTATAACCCACAAGAAAGGCCTCTGGCTTTTGAGTAACCCACGGGCAATCTCCTCCATTTGTTGATCTGATACCCCAAGAAAGCTTCCGAATGATACATACACGACAGATAATCGGGGCTTTGCATCCAACCACTCGACAATATCATCATTCCTTGATTTTTGTACGAGGTCATACCCATACGTGGTATCTGAGTTATCTTTTCCATCCAACAATGCTTGTGGGACTAACGGTCCTATCGCAACCAAGTTGTACTTCTCAGTGGCTCTCAATGTCTCTTCTTCTAACGTATCAAACGTGTTTACAAGTACCGTTGGCTTCTTCAACTCAGCATCCAGTGATTCTAGCTGCTCTTCAAATGCTGGCAATGCGAAAGGACTCGCCGACTTTGAAGGGAGCATATAAGTTGGAAGATCGCGGCGAGTGAGGGGTGGCCAGCCGGGTAACGTAACCCGGCTGATGCTTGAATTATCAGTGCTGATTCTTCTAATTTCATCCCCATAGCCGTTGAAATAATAGTAGTAGATATCGAATATAGCGGCCGGTTGAATCCATAGAGGTGCGGAAGCTATGTTAAAATCGCGAGCCACTTGGGCTGCCCACGAAAGAAGCATGTTATATACTACGCATGTTATCGGGAGACCCTCATTAGCACTTGCCGTGATGAGTTCGACCATGGCTTTGGTACTACGGCTCTTGAATTCCGACCTGAAGTGGTTAAGGTCCACACTCAAAGTGACCCCGTTGTCATAGCCGTCGGGGAAGTAAGCGAAGGTCAAGCCCTCTGGGGCTGGAGAGGCGTTGTTAGATTCCATTTTTCGCTGGACAGAGCGACTTGCAAGTACGGTGACCTTTACGCCCATTTTTACGAGGTTTTTGGCGAATTGGAGAGAGGGGTTTAGGCCGCCGTGTGACGGAAAAGTTAAGAGGAGGATGTGAGGGTGCTGCACCATTTTTGGATACTGAATTTTTGAGTTTGTGGAAGGTGAATGGTAATAGGAATTTCTGGGTTGCGAATATGTGGTGATTCGATGGGTGATGGACACTAGAGAATTCTTGCTTTGTTATTGGAGTATAATAATACAGGAAGGAGCAGATTGACGTTTGCCGTGACGAGAAAGTGTTGGAAAATTATTTGTTCAAAAAATTCTAGAAGTCCAATTTCGTGACTCGTGCGATCTTTTTTACGTTGATTTTTCTAATGACCACATTTTTGGTTGAGAATGACACATTCGGCATTGTCAACGGAAGTGAGCTGCTCAAGTGTAAGGATTCTGTACGCGAATATGACACGAAACGCACATTTTACGCCTCGTCGTTGGGAATTAGCAATCTACTATTGGTTGTGCAAGTGCAAATATGGGAGGGGTGGGAGTGGTTAGTCTTTTTTGGGTGTGAGGAGGGTAGTTGAGTTCGAGTAATTTTATTATTTTGTCCTAAAGACAATTCGTGTTATAAAAGCAATTGTAATTCTGTTTTTTAAATTAGAACAATGGAAATCACTTTGTGACACAGCTTCAAAAAAAAAAAAAAAAAAAAAGATCACGGTGAAAGGGGTTTTCTCCTTTTATATACTGTAGTATATTAGAGTATCCCTAATGGTATAATCAAAATATCTAAATAACCAAAGTTAGCAATGTTTGTCAAAAAATTGGCTCATATTGACATAATCAGAGTTGACAATCTTTTAGCCAATAACCAAATTTTGGCATTTAGATAATCAAAAGTAACAAACTTTTCTCAATAACCAAAACTCAATAACCAAAATTTGGGGACCACGCCTTATTTATAAGTCTTTTTTGATAGAATGAATTCAAAAGTAACAACATTCTCTCTCCATTTTTCAAATACTTACTTCAAAACTCAATTTTTTTTCACTTTCAATTTTTAATCTTTACCAAAATATGTTCAAGATTGGCCTCATTTTAAAGATATGGTGAATATCTTTTAAATGAAAAGTAATGTACAAATTTAAAGTTGTGCCCATTAATTTTATGAATAAAAATAGAGTGGGTAGTAGTATTATGGACACAAAATATCATTGTGACACTCCACATTATTAACATTATAAATGTCTTGTATGGATAATCAAAGTCTGATGTGGTAACTTTTGATTATCCAGTTTTGGTTATACCATTGGTGATGCTGAGAATAGATTATGTTGATCTTGAGATTGAGAGTAGTAAGCGGTTACAATCTGTAAAAAAAAATCACCAAACATAAAGAATATAGATTGTCTTTGAATAATTAAATTTAAGACAAACCCGGTGTTGCTCTAGGCTATAATCATCTGAAAACAAGTCGATTAAACTGTTACAGCCGTTTTGACCGTTACAATTTAAGGGTGTTTGAAAGTGAAACTCTGAATGCATTATACCACTGCATGTTATGAAAATTGGATTTGAGAAAGTAAAATTCAACAATTACTTGTAGTGAATCTTCTTGAATTTTTTTCCTTGTACAATATTCACATACAAAATCCTTCTAACAAGTTGATTTTGCACATATCATCCAAATAATTTTATAGATTCTACTCAGAGTCTTAAAATCTATGATCCATAATTCAGAATCTAGCATCTATAAATACTTAGTCCTAAAAACCTTGCCTAGTAGTGTTACGGTGATTGTAATTCTGTGAGCCACAATGGCATAACTAAAATTAAAAGCTTACACATCCTAGGGTTGCCCCGGTGGTTCGGGCGGATGCCAAGCTAGGAAGTATTCCTCAAGGTTTGGGGTTCAATTCCCCGCTGGGTGAGTACACTTATATAAGTACAGGGGCCGTGGCGGCATGTTGCTGCGCTACTTCTCTCGGAGATTTGGGTTGCGCAGTCGGGTCCAAAGGGCCTGACTTTAGGGTTGTTCCTCTGTTATAAAAATAAATAAATTAAAAGCTTGCTAAGGTGAGCAATATTTGCTAAAAAAAGTGCTCACATTAGAATAATTAAATTAAACTTAGCAACCTCTTATCCACTAACCAAATTTTGGTCATTGGACAACCAAAACTAGTTATTTTGTCAATAACCAAATTTAGTAAACTCCACATCTCCTCAATCGAGTACAGTCATCATTACACAAAAATCTTCTCTTCCCTTCTCTCTCTCTCTCTCTCTCTCAACAATGTTTTCAAAAAATTATTTTACCCCCTTGACATGACACGAATTCGTCTCAAAACTTTTAATTGATTTTGATTTTGGCATTCTGCCCCCCTTGGCATGTGCTTCATTCTGTTAGTTGCAATATATTTATTGTCTGAACTTTTGATTTCATCCAAACCATTTCACATAAGGGAACTTATAGGTCGGTCCTATTGGTGGCCTTTATACTTGAGAAAATCCCGGGTCCATAATTCCAAAATCCATAGCTGACAAGGTCCTCTTTGGACACGCACCCCTCTCTCTTTCTCCCCTAGCACATTCCTTGTAGTTATTTTGTCCCCTTAACACAACACGACACGACACGACACGACACGAATTCGTCTTATATATTGTCTTATAATTGTCATAGATTAAATTGAATTTGTCTCAAAACTTTTAATTGATTTTGATTTGGGCATTCTGTCCCCCATTTGACATGTGCTTCATTCTGTTTGTTGCAATCTATTTATTGTTCGGACTTTTATTTTTATCCAAACTATTTCACAGCTCACTTCCATTGACCTTGTCGAATGTGGTCATTCAGAACAAAAATGTGGTCATCACTCATTAGAAACATCAACGTAATAACAGTGAGTAGTAGAAAATAACCTCATGAAGTTGGACTTCTATAATTTCTTGACCAAATACATTTCAAAACGCTTTCTCGTCACGGCAAACGTCAATCTCCCTCCTTCCTCTACTATAAATACTCCACATAGTACGTAGTAAAAATCTTCACAAAACAAAGCAACAACTCTCACTTCGACATCCCCAAATATTCACTACCCAGAAATTCCTTTCATTTATCTTACGCTCCCCGTTCGTTTCGGGCAGAAAACATTTTCCAACCAAGACTCATCCGTTTCAAACAATAGTACCCCACAACTCAAAATTCAGCAGCCAAAAATGGTGCAGCAACCTCATATCCTCCTCATAACTTTTCCAACACACGGCAGCCTAAACCCCTCTCTCCAATTTGCCAAAAACCTCGTAAAAATGGGCGTAAAGGTCACCGTACTCACAAGTCGCTTTGTCCAGCGAGCAATGGAATCGAACAACGCCTCTCCAGCCCCAGAGGGGTTAACCTTCACTTACTTCTCCGACGGCTACGATAACGGAATCACTTTGCACGCGGACCTTAATCACTTCAGGTCAGAATTCAAGAGCCGCAGTACCGAGGCCATGGTCGAAGTCATCACGGCAAGTGCTAACGAGGGTCTCCCGATAACACGCGTAGTCTATGGCATGCTTCTTACGTGGGCATCCCAAGTGGCTCGTGATTTTAACATAGCTTCCGCTCCTCTATGGATTCAACCGGCTGCTATATTCGATATCTACTACTATTATTTCCGCGGCGATGGGGATGAAATTAGAAAAATCAGCACTGACAATTCAAGCAGCAGCCGGGTTACGTTACCCGGCTTGCCAGCCCTCACTCGCCGCGATCTTCCAACTTATATGCTCCCTTCAAAGTCGGCGAGTCCTTTCGCATTGCCAGCATTTGAAGAGCAGCTAGAAGCACTGGATGCTGAGTTGAAGAAGCCAACGGTACTTGTAAACACGTTCGATTCGTTAGAAGAAGAGGCATTGAGAGCTATTGAGAAGTACAGCTTGGTCGCGATAGGACCGTTAGTCCCACAAGCATTGTTGGATGGAAAAGGTGACTCAGACACAGCGTATGGGTGTGACCTCGTACAAAAATCAAGGAATGATGGTATTGTCGAGTGGTTGGATGCAAAGCCCCGATTATCTGTCGTGTATGTATCATTCGGAAGCTTTTTTGGGGTATCAGATCAACAAATGGAGGAGATTGCACGTGGGTTACTCGAAAGCCAGAGGCCTTTCTTGTGGGTTATAAAAGATACTGAAAATGGCAACAAACTAAGTTGCAGAGAAGAACTAGAGAGGCAAGGGATGATCGTGCCGTGGTGTTCTCAAGTTGAGGTTCTTTTGCACCCTTCGGTGGATTGTTTCGTGACTCATTGCGGGTGGAATTCTTCGCTGGAGACTTTGGCTTGTGGTGTTCCTGTGGTGGGTTTACCGTTGTTTACAGACCAACCGATAAACGCGAAGCTTTTGGAAGACACGTTCAAGGTTGGGGTGAGGTTGACAGTGAATGAACAAGGGATAGCTGAAGGGGATGAGGTGAAAAGGTGCATAGAAGTGGTTATGGGAGAAGGAGAAAAGAGGGAAGAAATTAGGAGGAATGCTGAAAAGTGGAAGGAATTGGCAAAGGATGCGACTAAGGAAGGAGGATCATCATATGTCAATCTTAGGGCTTTTGTGGGTGATTTTTAAGGAGACTTCTAGTAGCATGAATTTCTTTATCTAAGGTGGTGTGTTCTGTTTGTTATATGGTTTGTTTACGAGTGATTTATTTCATTTATTTGTTTGATAGTACCAAAGTTGAATGTAGTATGCCTATTGGTGGCATTCTTATTTCTTTTTAAACAATCAATAAGATATAGGAGTTGATAAAAAAAGAAAAGAAAGATATAGGAGTGTATTCTTTTTCTAGGTTCTTATTTTATGATGTTTTTCTTCCTCATCATTAAGTTGCGGTATAAATAATTGTTGCACGAATCTTGATTGGGTTGTGGGCCATGCATTTGTGTGTGAGTGGTGACAGTGGCGACTCTAGAATATTTAGCAGTGGTGTCAATAAAAAATATTCAAAATTTGGTCAGTGGTCAGTCGCATATCTAATACATTTATTTGACAAATGGATCTATATTTCTCAAATTATAAACAGTAATTAATTTCATATATTAAAATTAGAAGACTGAACAAAAAGCAATAAAAATAAATATGAACAATTAAAGTAGTCATTATCAATACAAACTTGGTATTTTGAAGATGTGTGAGACTGAAGAAAACAGAGCAGAGTTCATGCCATGGCAAATGGTACACACTTTTTCTACCAAGTAAAACGAGAGCTAGGGAGAAGAAAAAGTTGGAAACTACTAGTACAGGAACCTTTTGTAAACAAGTAAATGACAAAATGATCTTTCTATTGACATCTCACAAAAATGAAAACCTTTTATAAATAAGACAAAATGATCCTTTTATTGACAGCTCACACTAATGCTAATAAACCAAGAAGAGGATAAAGAAAACACACTCTAATACATTTTTTTTTATAATATTCAATACACTTTCACACACTTTGATGTATATTTTACACATCACAACACACTTTTTGCACCTTAAAAACAGCCTAGTGACTAGTGAGCTGTTTGTAGCATTTTCCATGACAAGTTAGCTATTTTTTTATAGTACACAAGTTAAACATACAGTTGAAGGAAGTTAACTTTAAGTATCTGATAAGGATAAATTGACCACCTAGGTCAGGTCGGTTAAGGCCAGGATATCTCGAGCCCCCATTCGCAGGTCGGGCACAATAAGTGGAGTGTCCAGGGTAGGTCGGTGGACCCCAAGGGGACCCAACACCAGAAGACCTAAACGACTAAGGTCAGCTCAGCGGATAGAGGTCAGATAATCCAGCTTGGGGATTTAGCTCGGCTGAGGTTAATCACCTCAGACCTGACTTTCACGAAGAGTCTAGGTCATACAAGGACTCTAAACTGGCTGCACTACCTCCTACGGGATAGATATGCACGAATATCCCACTGGATAGCCAACCACAGTCCAAATGCTAACAGGAAAGCTTAATCCTAACGGGATTAGGAGTCCTAAGGCAAAAGGGCACCGGTAATGCCAACCAATAAGAGATCAACATGACTTAATCGTACTACAAGTGGGATTCTCCACACTCCATGCCTATATAAATAACCCCCTCCCATAGGGGGCAGGTACAAGACTCTTGCTATGATTTATGCAAAGTTCACACCCTTCTCTCCACATGACATCTACTGACTTAGGCATCGGAGGGTCCTTGGTTGGCACCACACCGGTGTCCTTTAGTCCCTTTTGTTTTGCAGGTCATCGGACGGGCTGCGCCCAAAACTGCTTCATCAGTACCATTTATAGGCTTTCTACGTTTTAGCCTTCAGTCTAGCCTGTGTATGGCGTATGTTTATGGGTTCAATGGACTATTTGCACTGGTGTCATGTACGTACCTATTGGTTTAGACCAAAAGAAGTAAATTTTCGGAAAATTTTGTTCACTTGGTTCACTTTACACCATTGCTTCTATGTTGGCGTCGCCCCTGAGTGGTGAGTAGCATAGAATTGAGTGGTTAGTAATTCATCCGCTGGGTATTTATTTAGATTCTCCCATATGGGTTTAACAATAGCAACAAGTGAGGAGCTGGAGTTGAATATGTGATGCGAGAGTTGCACTATCAGAGTTGCATTATCAGGTGTATTTGTGTATTAATTGTATATAGTTACATGTGTGTATGAGTTTCAAGCGTGGGAGAGAGAGAGAGAGAGTGTTGAGAACGTGGGAAAACCTCCTTTGGTCTCCCCCAAATTATGCGTACTAGACACCGGACACATGCGACGTGTGTGCAAGGTTTTTTTTTTTTTTTTATATAGAAAAAAACTAAAAATCCAAAAAAGAAATTGGGTACCCACAAACACAATTCAACAAATAAAATTAGACATTAGATGTACATGTGGTTGTAGAACTAGCCCTGGAAGCCAATGAAGCAGTTCTACTTCACATGCACGGTTCCTTTTGAATTTAGTTTTTGCTTGACAAATGTCCACTTGAAATTTGAATGAATCGGAACTATCAATTGTTGGATGGAGGTTTTTTTTTCTTCTGTAATGGAGAACTTTCCGAAATTGGACGTACAGTTTGTGAAGCAGGAGTATACACAGTGGAGTGGTAACTGCTGTGTTGGGAATTGCAGGATAGGTTATTGGTTAATCAAAATAGAATCAATTTTGGAGAGTCAAACAATAGCTAACAATTAATTCAGAGTAAAAACAGAGGAACAAAGTGATGGGGCGAGAGATTAGGCCAAACACACAGAAAGAGAAGGCGGTATTCAGTCTAGCTACTCCTTAAGATTAATCACCCTTATACACAGCTCTAGGAGAGATGTGCTCGTGAGCGCCAGCAAGAACAATGTTCTTGAGTTCCAGAACTCTCGATCACCTTTCTCTCTCTAGGGTTTCCGTGCCTTGGGGCCAAGTCAATCTCTTGGAATTTGTGAAGGAATGCCCTCAATATTTATAGGGATTTGCAGCCAATCATGGGTTGGCAGACATTCCCTCTTATCATATGAGGACACGTGCTCTCTCCATGTGCCTGGGTCACATGAGTGACGCCACTGGCCGTTAGGATATTCCTGGAGGTCTTATCCAGTGCACGCCACGTCATTCGTGACGATCCCTAAACTCCCTAAGCCTCCAAGCCACTTATATTTCCCCTGTTCCCGTTATAATTGGCATGGTCGTGACCAACTCAGGTCGCGCCAACACCCTGAAATATGACCCACGAGGACTTCCCTGCCCCTGCCTCTGGGCCAGGGTCACTCGTGAGCTATGGTTATAAATACAGATGTCTTTCCCGTCGCGCCCATTCCCTTGCAGGTGGGTCGCGACGGGTACATTACGCATAATACAGGGTCCCTTTGCAGGGGATACCCTATACTTGGGTAAATATGCCTTGATTTCTGTTTCCCGCGAGATTTGCAACTCTCGCGGTGGGTTTTCCCACTTTCCTGACTTTTGTCAATGTCTGACGTGTCCATGGTAATATTGACCCGCCACGTGGCAAACTCTAATAGGTTGGTCAATGGTCAATTAAGTCAACGCATTGACCTTACCTACAGGAATTAACTTAGTGTTAAAATGTCTAAACTGTCTATTACGGTTAACTTTTGTATGCTTTTGCTATTGTGTTTTAATTTGTTTTTTTAGGGCAATTGTGAAAAGAAAAAAACGTGACAGGGCTCAAATAATGAAGACACCAAACTGGTGATCTCCGCCTCTCCCTTTAGATATTAGAGATAGAATAGATACATGAGATGGCAGTGTACATGTGAGAGTGAGCGGAGAGTGTATTGTGTCATTGTGTGCATGTAGTTTCCGATCGAAAGAGTGCAAGACCAAGGGCATACTCTTGAAACCAAACAGAAAGCCAAAACAAGAAATTATGATCTAGGACAGGCCTAGATCTCAGGTAAAAACAAACCAAACAAAGAAACAGAAGCTACCTCAAAATCCATTTACAATTGGGAAAATTCTTCTTATAAATATCCAGAATACAACCCAAGGAGTTGACCTGGTTCTCCCATTCCTCTCCCCCAAAGGTGATAGTGTTAGCAATTTTTTGTAGGTGGGCCTACATAGATCATATAATTAGATATTGTATATTGTCGAATAATGTTTGAGTGGTGTCGGTATTCCCCATTAAGTTGTGATCGTCTAATAACTATAACCGGGTAATTGACAAATCTCTATTAGCACGTATTTGGGTTATATCACGTCCGTTAAGTTGTACGCGGGCTTATTATTAAGTTTAGAGACCATTAAATGCTCATTAGGATTCCATCTATTATGATGGGTTATGATGGAACCAAGAGAGCTTTAACACTAGTTAATTTATGGACAGATTTTTTCTTTCCCAACCTGCAGACATGCCCAACCAATTCATTAATCCAGAGTGCCAGGGTTCGTATAACATTTAACCAAGATCCATCGTTGAGAGGAAACTCAAGCAAAGAACAAAAGATCGGATGCCTCTAATTTGCACAGCCACATGATCACAACATTTTTGTTTTAGTGGCAATCCCACAAGCATGTGGCAAACTTTCTATGGCAAGCCAACAACTAATGAAAGATAATCCCATGGTTGGTGGTCGAAGGCCTGAGACTTATGGTTTGCTCCCTCTCAAAGTCTCAGGTTTGAAACCTCTCAGGTACTATCAACTTCTTTGGGACTAGTCCATATGGAGTTTTGTTTCAGCTTTAATTGCGCTCCTTGCAAATGGGTGGTGAGATTGAGCTATCAGGATTAGTCAAGGTGCACGTAAGTTGACCTGGACACTTGAATGAATGACCATCTTTGGTACATTTTGGGGAAACCAAATTAGCTTAGCCGATTGAATCCTATATATGGGTTGCAATTCTAACAGCATCCCAAACATGAAACTTTCATTAATTCATAGCATCCCATACACTTCGAGCCCTTAAACTGTCATTAATTTCCTCATCTCAATCATTTGAAATTGGCATAAAGCTCCGTGAAAATTGTCAAAAATCTATGCACACAGAGGGGTAGTACAAATTCTTTGACATTATCACTATCCTATTTTATTTGTTGATCTAAAAATAAATTTAAGGAAGAAATAAGACGGAAGAAATAATAAGCAAAAGAAAAGGACAATTGCAGGGGCGGCTATTCAAGGATGGGTCAAAAGGTTTGTGCCATCAGCATGGCCCCAAATCTATGTATCTAAAAAAAGCCATTAAAGAGGTCAAGGCTGCTAATTGGTGATGGATCTTGGACCGTTCAATCTTGATTGATCAGAACCTTCTTACGATTTGTGACCTTTTACCTTGCAACATTGAAAACACCATAAGCCATCACATTAAACTTCATTCATGCATGTGGCATTTCATTAACCTTCATTTTCATTACATGTGGCATTTCATTAAACTTCATCTCGATTGCATGTGGCATTTCATTAACCTTCATCTCCATTACATGTCTAGCAAAAAAAGAGTTGCATTTGGACACTTGCACAAATGCACAATGTCATACATTCATTTCATTAGGATGAGGAAAAACCCAATCACAATAACACATAGATACACAACCATCATAGTCTTCATGCACCCTATCTGCCCTTCTAACATTTGAAGCTTAAGAGCAATTGCTTGATCATGCACAGGAATTGCATTTTCTGACTGAACCTCAGGGGTCCTCCTCCTCTGGATTGAGGACACACTTTGAGCTTCAAAATTGTTCACTGGATTGCACCATGGTTTCTTCAAAGTGTGAGAAAAAAGAGGGGGGGGGATTACAAAGTGAAAAAAAAAAGATTACAATGTGAGAAATAAAAAATCGATTACAAAGTTAAAAAAAAAAAAAGGATTACAAGTTGGAAAAAAGATAAAGTTTGATTAGAATTACTTGCTATATATGACTGTGTGCTTCTTCAGATTTCTTCCTTCACATTTCTGGGTGGATGTGGGATTTTGTGGTGACTGGTGTTGGTATTTATAGCAAAGGTGTGTGAAGGTGAGGGTAGTATAGGTATATTACAATTGTATGCACAATGACATCATCTTTTCCATCCATTTCCTAACTGCATTCTAACATAAGGGGATGAGTTGGTATTGACAGGTAAAGGAGGGGAGGTGAGTGTCATTTCAGAAACCTATGGGGAGGTATGTGTCTGTGTCAGAAACCTTAGGGGAGGTAACTGATAATTACCCTTGTCAGTATTTACTTCAAGTGAATTACAAAAGGCATATAAGTATGAAAAAAATGACTTCCAGTACGTAATAGTATGCATTTTTCTCATAAGATTAATTTGCTTTTATGTTGTGGTCTGGTCATAAATAGTTTTCGAGAATTTATCGATACAGAAAATTATTGAGAAATTTTGAAGATTTTAATTTCCTAGGTTATTATCCTTTTTCATACATACATTTAATTGCAATCCTAGGTTATTATCCTTTCGCTTTTTGCTTATTACTCCATGTTTTTATTTTTTAGTCAAGTGTCGGTCAACTTACGTATATGCTTCCCAATTAATCTTAGAACCTTAAATAATGACGCCAAATTTCTAGTGGCCCCAAAGGTTTTCCGAAGTTGAACATGTGTGTTTGGGAGTGATTTTAGTTTGATTCAAGTCTTTTAGTTTTAGTTCTTTTGGAATCCACGGTTCCCTATTGTTTATGCATTGATCGGATTTTATGACTTCTTAGAGTAAGCCCAACAATGACTTGGTAATTTGACAGTGTAAAGTGCATATATCTATTATAACTTGATATTTTTTCTATCAACACTCCAACAACACTCCCTATTACCCTCCCTATTTTTAATAAAATATAATATATGGGGGAAAAGTAAGAGAGAGACAAGAGAGAGAGAGAGAGAATAAAAAAAGAAAAAAAAAAAAAGAAAAAGCAGCCGGCAAAGAGGGGGAAGGAGAGAGAGAAAGAATAAAAAAATGGGTAGGGAGTGAATAGTGCATCCCTAAGAGCGAGCCCAACAAACTCCCTAAATTGGCTTCCACCCTTATTTTAGGGAGCCAAACCCCAAAGTTAGGCTCCAAGAGACTCCCTAAACCCCTCCCTAAAATACAAAAATGAATAATACCTCCCTAAAATCCCCCCATTTAGGAAGACACTATTCACTCCCTACCCATTTTTTTATTCTCTCTCTCTACTTCCCCCTCTTTAACCGGCTGCTTTTTCTTTTCTTTTTTCATTTTTTATTCTCTGTCTCT
>JAXBDA010002835.1:0-39165 GCA_036023075.1 Gaultheria prostrata | reverse complement strand
ATGCACAAGATTCAGGAAACCTGATTCACCTATTAAGTTAGTTTCTCGAACTAAAGCAAGACTTTCAGACACCAGTAAACACCTGTGAAAGCAAGTCTGATGCTATATGAACAGGACTGGCCGGTTTCTCTGCAATGACAAAAAATTCTGATGGTCCTGTAGGCATGTCAATGGAAACCAAAGCCTCACTGTTCTCTCGACTCTCGAAGAAACATAAGAAGAAACCAATTCAGTCAAGAATCAGTAGTAATAACCAGTTCGGATGTGATGAAGTAACTTTCTTATATGTACAGGAATGAAGTCCTAAACAAAAGAGCGTCGGGAGTCATGTCCAACAAAAAAGAACATACTTAGAGAATCATTTTAGCATCTGTGAGATACTAACATACTTGGAGTAGGGCTGCAAACGAGCCGAACTTTAGAATGTTCAAGTTCATTCGTTAAGGTTTTAAACGAACTCGGGCCGAGCTCAAACTCACTAAAAATCTGACGAGCCGATCTCGAGCCGAGCTTGCCTAGGTTTGATTCGAACTCGAACATGTTCGCGAGCCTTAACGAGTCAAAAATATTATATATTTATGCTCTCATACAGGTCTAAAACTGTAAATAAAATTTTTATTTTGCACATAAATAAGCTCATACATATATAAAATTATGAAAATATATCAAAATTTTAAGTTTGTTGTACTTTTAAAAGTTTTATATTCATATAAGATATAAAATTTTCATTATCAACATGTAAAAGTTTTTACATGTTCAAGGTTATATGTGAAATTCTTATGAAATATATGTATACTCTAGGTTCGCGAGCCCAACCGAGCCGAATATCGTCGGGTTCACGTTCGGCTCGTTTATGGACCGAGCCTAAAACTGGGGTCTAGGTCCGGCTCGTTTAGTAGACGAGTCGAACTCGAACGAGCCCTTATCGAATCGAGCCTCGAATAGTTCGCGAACGGCTCGGTTCATTTGCAGCCCTACTTAGGAGAATCATTTTAGCGTCTGGAGTCATGTCCGAAATTCTTCTACTATTTACAACACATAATAGTTGCGAACTTCCCGTCCCTCAGAAGAACAAAGAGGCCAATCGATGAAGATAACTACTAAACAAGAAGATACATTTTTCAAACAAATCAGTTTACCTGGTAGCAATTCCCAAGTAAACATCTGCCGGCTTCTCCCCTGTAACAAGGTTGACTGAGAAGCACACACGTTGAGTAGAGAGAATGGAATCAAACCACCATCATCCTCCGCCGTCTGCCACCCGTGGCGCCGCCTCATCTCCTCTCCCTCCCTTCCTCTCTCAATTTCCATTCACCCTTTTGGCGAGAAAGAAGACGAAAGGAAAAAGGATCTTTTTCCCGGAAAAAGGTAAGAAATTCCACGTCATGACACAGGTTGAACCTGTGTCATGTCTTTAAAACGACTTCATTTCAAACTAACATTTACAAGAACAATTCATACCTATATCGACCATTATTTAACGATCCGAGACATTCTTCTTGTAGAATATCTCATAAATAAATTACATTTTAGTAGTTAATCTAAATGAATTTATATTTGTTAAAATTGATTTGGATACATTGAAACATATCAACAACACTTAGTAGATTTTAAGTACGCTTTCTATCTATCTCTGCAATATTTTAATGATCTAAGACATTCATATTATAGAACGCAAAAAAATATATGCCTTGTAAAAAATTTCATATTAATTAAATATTGATTGATGCTTGATCGGAATGAATTAATGTTTCTTAAAATAGGTTGGGCTATACTGAATCAAAACCATAAACCGGTTTCACATCCGTATCTCGCCTTTCCCTTAGAACGACGTCGTCGACGGTGAAACTCTCTCCCTCTCCCATTTACCATGTTCGTTCCCGTACGATCAGAATCATCTCCGGCGCCTTAGAGGCTCCGGTCAATCGAAACGACGTCGACGTCAACTTAGAGGCTCATTCGAAGTTCGCTTGGTCGAGCAATGGGGGCTAATTAAGGTATGCAGTTTGCTCGTTTATAGATTTCTTTGATGAGGGAGTTTGATTATCGTTGTCTCGCATGATTTTTCATATGCACGTATTCAGGGTTCTTAATTTCATATTTAATCTGGATTTGGAACCCTGAATATTGATTTGGGACATAAGGCTCGGTTTGATTTGGTTTGGTATGATTTGGTATTAAGAAATATTAGTTAGGAAATTATTTGAAGTATGCATTTGGAATAGCTTTGATATGGAGAGACACAAAATTGGAAGCTAAATTGCAGTTTCTTTACAGATACTATGAAATAAGATAGCTAAAGTTTTTGCAACTGGCCGACTTTCTAGCTGTCATTTTCTGTTAGTGTCACTTCTTAATCATGATACACAAGCATTGTTGGATGACTTTCTTGAGGCATTAAATCCTCAAGTGCAAGAAGCAGCATATCAGAAGAAGAATTCTCTACTACTATAATTATTGAGAGTTATAAATATTAAGATGGGACAATTTTCCCAACTACTATAATTATTGGGTCAGAAGGGGGGCTAGGGTTAGATTTTGGAGGCATAAGTTGTGCAGTGGAGTCACGCTCGATGAAGTATGTCATGCCATGTTTTTGCCTGGATAGGTTAGGAGGCTTCGATGGGTAAGTATAGGGAGTAACACAGGCAGAGTACTATTGAATATTGAGCTTCGAAGGCCTTTTTTGATAGGGCATTTACTTAGTTGTTTGGTTTGCTTTATGGTGTTTATGGGTTGGGGTTCTGATGGTTTCTCTTGGAAGAAGTGGAGAAATGACAGTTTTGATGTAACCTCCTTTCAGTGCTCAGAAGAGATGCCCTTGGCAAAGCATTTGAAAGATCGGAACCCCTTTATAAGGTGACATCTTGCAAATGAGTGACAGCTCATGGGAAGATTTTTCTGGCTCATTAGGAGACTATACATTATGGTCATTGCGTGGTGTCACATGTGCAACATAGACATCAGGATAAGCAGACACTCTCGAGTCCTTAAACAAGTTTGAAAAATGGAAGGAAATAGATCTGGGCAAGCATGAGAGCGAGATCCATTTCTTTCTTTCGACTGCCCAAAAAAAAAAAGTCAGCATAAATTTCAATTGAAGGAAGAACAGGCGACACGAACAATGGGGCAGGAATCAACATCTGCACCCTTCGAAGAAGCCCTTTCTTTAGCCGGGAGATGAAAGACGTTAGGACCGGCCAACCCTTTCTAGGCATGATCTTGCGACTTTTGGAGTCTACCTTTGAGCACCTGAATCAATTCAACAAAAAGAGGTAAAATCTGTTTTGAACATTTGAAGGGGAAGATAGCCGTGGCCTATAGACATTGTCTGAGCAGTGAAATGTCTGAGCCTCTAATGGACCATCATCGTCCTTTTTAGACATGAGGGAGGCCAAATTTCATATATTTTTCACCTTTTTTCCTTTTGTAATAATTCATATATTTTTCACTTTTTTTTCCTTTTGTAGACCTACTATGATGACTGACGATGAGCTTTTAGTTTTAGTGCTATCTCCATCTACCACCAAATGCAATGCGCAGAGGTGAAGCAACACCTAGGACATGGTTGTTTGTGTACTTTAAAAAGGTGGGGAAATATTAAAGTCACAGTTGTTAGTACCAATGTAACAATGTATAAATAATTATGGCATTTTCCCATCCATTACTTTACGTCGCCTCTTAGTAGGTACATGATATCAACTATTCACCATCAAGGGTTGGTTCATTAGTACGAATCTGTGACTTCACTTTTTCCCTTCATTTTTCGTCAATCTAAATTCCCCGTTTGTGGTGTGATATTCTTCTTATGATTACGCTTGCAGATAGGACTTGAGAAAAGTTTTGAGATTCGTTACAAAGCATTTGATCATGAAGCAAAAGCAACATTGCAGGTATTTTTCATCTCAGTATGTGTGTTTATAAGTGTGATTGTCCATGGCTTCCTTTCGTCCTTTCCATTCTATTGTTATGACTATTATGTTTTAGGTCTTGGTAGATAAGCTCTGATATTAAAGGAATCACAACGTAGCGGATAAAAGCAATAGGCCCTTCAAAATTCTACCAAGTATTTTATAGGACTAATGAGACAATAAAAGAAATATATAGATGTGCAGAAATCTTTACGCAAACCCCTTGGGAATTAAGGTAATGGAGGGCCTCATGGTCAGAATAAAGAACAAATTCGTGCTGAAGGAGATAATGGCGCCAATGGTGCAAGGATCGAATGACCGCATAGAATTCTTTGTCATAGGTAGAGTACCTTTGTTTAGCTTCTCGCTAATGAATGCTATGGGATGGCGCTCTTGACTAAGCACGCCGCCGATGCCAACACCGGATGCATCACACTCAACTTCAAAAGGCTTCAAGAAGTTCGGGAGACGCATGACTGGAGCAGTAGTCATGCGAATCTTAATATCTTGAAAAGCTTGGGATGTCCTTTGGTCATGTATTTTTGTAGGGCGAGGGATACCTATTTTAACTAAAGAAGGCAATGTGGTAACTGGGGAGCCTGACATGGGAAGTTGGTCTCTGATTCCAAACCAACTTCAGAGGTGATTTTCCTACTTGGATATGGAATTGTAGTTCCTGTTTTGTGGCTGTTATTTTAGTATCACTAAGTCTACAGAGGTTTTCATCGCCTTTTTTGTTTTTTATCTTTTATATATATTCTTTTATTACCACAAATCGCCTGTGTAGGTTATATCACAAAGCTAATGGGGATCATGGATACAAAGAGAGGACACATTACAATGACGAAATTAACTTAGTCCACCATTTCTCCTTTCTCAGGGCCATGTCTATGGTGGTTTTTATCAGAAGGCTCTATTTTTTATAATAGATCTAATAGTTGATGTTCCATCATATATTTTTATTGACGCTATAGCTGACGGAGAAATCATAAGAACCCACTCAGAACACATGTTTCTTCTTTATCTAGGTAGCTGAAAAATCAGACCCACCTTGGAGCACATGAATCATCTTCACCTAGATTTGGAGACTATTCGTAATGTTTGAGTAAATCCCAAAGTACAGTTTTAATCATCAATTCCATTACAAATAGCCTAATCACTACCCAGAATTACCACCTTTGGTAGAATGGGCGAATCTGCCCGGCGCCTGCTTGAGTGAATCTACCATTTTTTTCTTATGGGTTTGTTATGGTCAATCAAATAGTAAGGTTTCATGTGCCCCATGTAGGCCTATTTCACATGCTTGTCAAGCTCAATACGAGTATATTTATCATGTTCTGCAATTCAAATAGGTTACAAAGTATTAACTCTATTGCTGAATGATATTTTTTGCTTAGTCTCATGCAACGAGCGGAGTCGGCAAATGTATCCTTTGCCTTATTAATCGCCAATATCCAACTGCCACACCTTGTGGTCATGTATTTTGCTGGTATCATCTTTTAACCCTTTCAATTTCCCCTTTCTCTCTCTCTGATTTTAATGTTTGTGTTTTTTTTTTCCTTAGGAATTGTATTATGGAGTGGTGCAATGAAAAGCCTGAATGCCCTCTGTGCCGTTCTCCTGTAACACTCAATTCAAGTTTAGTTTGTTTATATCACTCAAATTTCTAGCACTTGATCATGTTGGATTTGAGCCAATGAACACAAAGGAAAATGAAGGTGTTGTATCTATGTTGGTTGTCCCTACCTTTTAACATGCAAAGAAAGTTACAGGAACAGCCTTGGGCATAGCAATGAAGAGCTTGTCCGGGTTTTATCTTTTATGGGTAGAGCAAAGTAGGTGTTCCTGAAATGGAGTTCGAGATCATTTTATGCCATGGTGAGCCTAATCGTCATCGACTGTATTTACTTGTACATAGTTCTTCTATGGAGATCGAATTGCGTTTCTTCTATGGAATATTGCAATTATTTAGTTAAGTTCCTGTTGCCCATTCTAGTGCAGATTTCATCAAAGAATGGAGGTGGTCATACTAGAGCTCAATTCATGATGATTTCTCACTTGAATTCAGAATTAGCAACTGCTAACTGCAACAGTGGTGGGGTGTCGGTTTGAGTTACCGATTCACTCTCCGCAAAAGTTGGAGTGCAGTGCCTGTGCACTCGTTCAGATTCAGTGGATGAAGGCTGGGGTTTGTGGGGAATGATTCAAAAGACAGTAATGAATTAAATGATTTTTTTCCAAAATTACTTTAAGTAATGATCTGTACCGAAATTCGGGTGCCGGGATGGACAGATGAACGACAATGGCAGTGCGCAATGCCTGTGTGGTAGTGAACCTGGGACTAGGTCCTCCCCAGCCAAAAATCTTAGGTACCCCTTGGAACCCAATCCAAGATCCAAACTTAAATCGTACGTGCTACTTAAAAGGTCATTTATGTATTTTCTCATTCACGTTTTCATAAATGAATATTCCTATCATATGGAGTTAGATAGAATAAAAAGCTTTACAGTGGAGCAAGAAAGCAAATTATCAAGGTCATCATTTGGTATCAAAGACAACAGAAGGAAGAAAAATTGATTGCCTATTGAAAACTAAAATACAGGCCAGATGATATAAATTTAGTATTAATTACATGGCGTCAACAGAGGGATACGAAATGGATTCTTTCCCATGGTAAATATTTAATGAAATGAGAAAAGTCAAAAATGAGAAGTCAAAAAGCTTCTCTAACCCTCCTTTGACTTCTCATCTCTAAAAAACCAAAACCCACATAGAATTCATTTTGGATTCAGCTAGCCCAACACAGAAGTGAAAAAAATAAGAAAGCAAAATGGGATAATGAGGTATCCAAACACCCCCGTACTCTACCGTTGCACACATCTTTATGAGTACATATAGAAAAGACGAAAAAATTAAATAAATAAATAAAAACAACCTTGATGTACAGATTTCAGCAACACTGTTCTTGAAATAATAATAAATAATTGGCCGGGAGCTGTTTTTTCAAATTCTGCACAAGCCTCGGGGGTGTCTTCCTCACTAGGTGGAACAAACTGCCAAAATAGAGGTAGATATCTGTCCCACTCCTTTAAGATGGAAGAGCCTTTGGTACTCCCATTTTTGCCTTCATCAAAAGCAAACCAAGTAATTCATTAGAGCTTATCGCAGCAGCATTTTATACATCATAGAGTCGGAGCAGGCCATATTAATGAAAGAGACAATAAAAGATTCTCCTAAAATTACTGATTTGTCAGTAACAATAATATCAACAATAATTTGGAAATTGAAACTTAAAGTTTGAGATTATGACAAGTAAATTACTACAACAATAAACAGGAAAGAGAGACAAAATGCATCTTATTGGGAATTCACTCTGTCAAGTCATGAAAACACGGACTCGTATCCTCTTCTTTGTGATTGCTTTTAGGACTGTGTTATGTGATAGAGGGGCTCTAATGCCCTTTCTCTTCTGTCAAAAGGGCAGTTACATTTTTCAGATATGAGTAGTGAGTCCTGCCTTTAATAAGTTTCGAAAAGAAGCTCTCTTTTCCTCCTTAGGATCTAAGTGAGATTTCTTTCAGATTCAACGATTAGCTAGCGCTAAGACGTCCTATCTTCCTTCCTTTAGAATGCATATAAAGGAAGATAGGTTGCCACTGTTGACTCCCTGTGGAGAACGCAGGTAGGAGCACCCTTCATGTATTCATGCATATAGCTTGTTTGGGATACTTACAACATGCTCTTCGATTAGGCTCTTTAGCTGCATTTGTCCAACAGGGGCAACCACTCTCTGGACCTTCACATTTTCCTTATTTACCTGGCATAATTATGCAAGAATGATTAGACTATCCACGAATTAAAAGAAAGTCTCACTCCGTCTTAGGACTTCAAACCTTTTCAGAGGACATGCATTCCCTTACATTGTGGGATGTTGTAATTGTTATGGTGCAAATTAAGAGCCATGCCAACACGTCTCCTTAAGATAGTTGGATTTGATTTCCAAGCTTTTCCCTTAATCCTAATTAAAATTATTTTTAATCATTTACGCGTGTTATTTTCGAAAATCCTATCATTCTTTTAAAAGAGCACTAATATTTTTTTTTGATAACCGGATGTCCGGGCCAGCTTGCGTCCACCTCAACTAATTCCGGGGCCCTGGAGGTAACAACCAGGTATAACCCCCAGTGGCCCCAAGAGTTTGCTAGCCAGGGGAATCGAATCTGAGACCTTAGGTGGGAGCAAACCCCTAAGTTCCAAGGCAGAACCACTTTGCCAACCCCTTGGGGTTCAAAGAGCACTACTATTGTGGAACAACAAGGGCGCAAAATAAGAATAAGACCAATAGAGACTTCATAAGAGACAATTTGAGCTGCAGATCTAATGCTCCTAGAAAGGCATATTTAGAATATAGAGGACTGGAAGTTCCCAACAATCAACGAGTTGATCATATTCTTCTATGAACCGTATGAGCAAGTGCTTTGTCAACCCCCCACCGCACTTCCTGTTCCATACCCCAATCCAACTTGCTCTGGCCCCTTTCTTTCCTCGGTAAGCGCAAGGGGTGGTGGTAATGGAGTACTAACAAGTAACAACATGAGACGAAAGGAGTAGAGTCAGTAGACTTTTAAGAAAGCGAAGCATTAAGCAAGTAAGATTCCAAACAAGCTGATTGAATACTAGCAATAGCATCTGTTTCAGAGAGTTTTTCTATTTTTCGGATTCAACTGGGGTAAGAAAAATCATTGCAATGGACCTTGGGAATAAGAGTGTCATCCTCATCAAGCATATACGCCAAACCTCCTGTCATACCAGCAGCAACATTTCTGCCCACTCTGTAAAAAGGTTCATGTAATAATCATAATTCACAACACTGATGCATAACTGCAACCCCACCAATGTCTAACAAGTAATATGGAAAACAAGGAGACAATGCATCGTGCCTACATCTTTTGTTTTATCTTTGCAACTTTGGTCTCTAGTACCTTCAACTACAGCTTGAGCAAGGGAGTTTCTCACAGCAAAACGTTCCCCAGCTTTCCCTCTAACAAAGACTTGACCACCTGTTGCACCATATAAACAGGTGTTCCCCACAATAGTGGCTTCCTCAGGGCAAAACCCGGTATTCTCTACAGGAGTTATGATCAACTCCCCTCCAGCCATACCCTATAAATTAACTGGTGGTGTCAGACATCACAAAATCAATAGAAAGGGATCACGCAATTAATGTTCAAATGTTTCGTATTCAACTGTACTTAATTCGAAAGGTAACTTTACTGCAAAGTTCCAACTTTATATTACCTTTTCCAACAGATTAATAAGTTATATAGGAAAATTAAGCTGCTAATGGAACTATCCCTTTAATGACTAATTTCGTACTGTCAGTATCCAGGATTTTGGCAACAGAGGGGCAACCTATAGCCAAAATGTTGTCTCTCACCCAAAAATAACAGCAATATACCGATCGAAAAATCTACAGGACGCAATGTACATATATGCCAATAATAATCAAAACTATTTCTGGAAATACCATATTTTATTCAAAATCCCCTAATTCAAGGCTTCTAAGGGGAAAAATTGCCAGAATCTATAAGTCAAAGGTAAAATGTTAGAAATTTGAGACGGGCTAGCTGGTCCATGGGCATTAAGTTACTCCACGACTGAGATTGGCTCAACAACACTAATCTTCTGAGGGAAATCGTAAATTGAAAATATGCAAGTCCAGGACCGTGTCAACTTAATCTCGTAAGTGAAAAGAGCCACTAATTTTAGGCAATAACTTTGGAGTTCACAAGCTGCACCACTTCACAGAAGCACTGCCTTCCCTACATAGTCATTAGCTTCTCGGCTTCTCCCACCAGCCAAATGTTCATTCCAGGTGTCAGAAAGCACCCAAATGATTGTCCAGCACCCCCCATAAACCTAGTCAATGAAGGCAACTTCTGATCATTTTTCGCATATGGATTGGACCAACGTAAACCAACAATGCAAGTTGAATGCAGAATACCATATGGAGGAAAAACCCACCTTATGTTTATCTGCCCAGCAAAACCAGGGTCACCATATTTCTTTGCAGCTACAGCAGCTATACGCCCACAAACAGCACGGTCCACATTGTATATCTTTATACTTTTGCTGACCACTCTCTCATTCTCAATCGCATCTGATAACTGCACAGAAAATCAAGAAGTACTCAGGACTTTGAAATAAGTATAATAGAGAATAGACAATCAAACATGACAAAACTCGTTCATATACCGGAAAGAAGCTTCCAAAAAGTACCAGACTAGCTAGGATTTACAGCTAGAGAGTGCACATCAAGCTATCCTGTCCTGTTTTTGTGGTTTTTTGTCCAAACATAATAGCAAGTGTGCAGAGAAAAGAGAGAGAAAGAGATTGTATAGGTATTGAATCACTTCTATTTACAGTTATGCAACAATTGAAGATCTCTCTGTTTGTTCCATAGTCGAAAATTAATAATGTAGATAACTATTTTGGTATTTCAGGCCTACTAGAGTACTTCCAAGAGGGTTTTATCAATGTAAATATGAAAGGTTCTTTTAAAAAAATTGAAAACTGCAGCCCAATTGAAGAAATCTATATTGTCCCGCCTTCTCTTTCACCTATGCTTCATAACTTCGTTGATCGATTCCCTTGTTCGTCTTCCTCAGTTTTATAATCGAGGCAAAGCAACATCAGCAACCAGTTCAGGTAAAGGGCATTCTCTCGTCTCCCCCAGTGAGATTGATAATTGGCAGTCAAATTAAAGTTGATAAAATCCCGGTCATTAAGCTTCATAGGAACTTTCATTAACTTGCTTAGGGCTTTGCCTCTGCTGGATGTTTGATATTAGCACCGAAATGAGTGTACTCTTGCTTTCTAATTGTACTCTCAAGTACATTAGAATAGTACAAGGAATATTCTTTATAAACATGTCCCATAACCTACTTGGTCAAGTAGTACCACCGTATGTGTATCGTATCCTTATATCCTATCCACAAATGAACCTAGACATGCACCTAATTTAAGGGCTTTGCCTTGCCCTAAGCAAATCTAGACCATGCAGTATGCATATAGCCACCACCATACCATAGCAACCCGATACTACCACTGAAATTGAACTCTGGGCTATTAGTATGATCCCAACTTATAAACATTCTCCAGAAACTATGCCATCCTCAATACTTGAGCTCAAACCAGTCATTGATTTCTTACCAACTGGATACACTTGTATGCAAAAGTATTTGTCAACCAATTAAGGAAAGTTTTTATCATGACATAATATGTAACTCAAAGAACCTGACACTTAAGAAGTCGCATCAAAAAACGGAACTCAACAAAAGCCCAGACTTGACAAAAATTCAGCTCAAACCAATCTATTTCCGGAAATTTAAAGATATCAAAGTGAATCAGTTGTTCGACAACAAAAATACCTCGTGCTCTGATATGTATACAGTGATCGGCTAATAACACAACTTCGACAGCACCTAATGAAGAATGTGACCATTTATCAGCATATTAAAGTAAGGCATTATTAACATAGTGAATTCAACAATATAGTGTCAGATATTGTCAACCATGATGCAAGAAAATACATAAATGAGAATCAACACCATTCTCACACTGCTTAGGAGCTGCACACTCACGTGAAGCACAAACGATGTAGTAAATCTCTGAGGGAGGAAAGAATAATAAATCAAAAAGGAAAAAGAAACAAGTTTTGAGCTATATAAGACTGTCTACTTGAATTCAATGACATATTTCCATAATATGAATTTCATTAGCCAAAGGACGATGCTATTACAGCTGCAAATGAATAAGTAATGTTTTTCTGCAAATCAAATACTAAATAACAAGAAAGAACAAGGAGATTGGAGCAAAGAGAGGATACTCGATCTACTGCATCAAAGTAGGTAAAATAAGGCCAGAGAATTCCGCACGTGTGACAATCACTTGATTGATATAACACATGGGCTGGACAGCCCCTTCAACAAAACAGAGCCGCACTATGATAAGAATAACCTCTACGACAGTCACAAACAGCTACGAAAGGTTCCAAAACCGTAGAGCAGACACATGAGAATTACCCAAAAACATACAAGAGAAAGCAAGAGAAGAAAGTAAAGGAAAGTCCCAAGGCCGTTATGTACTCACACTACGAACACCCTTGAAATCCTCACCCTCCCTCTCTACTTTTCTCTTTAAGCCAGGGACAAAGGTCTTTAACCCCCTCATCTTCCACTCGCATAACGCCTCACTACATATTATCTCCTCTCACAAAGGAAAAGGTCCAAAACCACATCTCACTAGGTGCCACAGGGATGGAAACTTCACAAAAAAGGATATGTATCACTAGACCACACACAGCTGTACAGATCTGCAGTGCATGAAACCAGATTGTGCCCATATTAGCACCGTAATTGAGCAAAGTGATAAGGTAATTACCATCATAGATAGTAGTAATATAAATCTCCCATGCTTCAGCAGCCAGTAATTACACCCTTCGTGATGGCATCATTAGATCAAATCATCCTTTCGTGTCACACAACTTCCAGCAAACCCCTCCAAGATTCCCTTTGCATTTTGCTGCAAAACCATAATTTTTGATAATAAAATGAGCAATCTGCTGTAAAGTAAGCAGTGTACGCAATATCAGAAGTATCACATATTCCATTCATTAACAAATAATTGATATTGATTCCCTGAAGGAAGCTTAGACAAGGATAAAAGTTTGCATCTAATATAGGAGCAAATTTTAAGCACAACAGTCGAAACAGGACAGAGAGTTTTGGAACTTCCTATAATTTCTCTCTATCCAAATATGATACAATGTAAGTGCAAACGCCAACTTAAAAACAGTCACCCTCAATGATTTGCCTCCAAAAGATGCAAGCAGATTGACCGAGTTAGTTAAAGTATGCTCTTGCCACGTGACATTCATTTTGGAAAGCACCACAGTCCAGATTTGGCTAGAGAAGGAACAATTAAAGAAAAGGTGATCATGGCTTTCATAGCCATTGCAAAAGATACAACAAGATACAGTTTGATTTTGGATGGCAAGCCAAGTGATGACACTACATTTAGGAATGTGTGCAGGGAACCAAACAAAATGGCTCCACAGGACCTTGGGGAAATGAACTCTCAAATGCACCAATAATGAAGATATTGAGAAATGACCATTTGCGGATAGTGTCCACACCCATTTATCTGGATTTGGTGTATTTGTAACCTAAATGAGAGGAAGATGGGTCCTCACTTCATTGAGCTCAAGAATTTGAGCTGTGGGGAAGGCCCACACATTGTTACGAATAACTCTGAAACAGTAGTATTAGCTGGGAGCCTTGAATTGTAAATGGCTTTTCAGCAAGAGGCCCAAGAGGGTGCCAATTAGCATACCACAGTGAGGTAGAGTTGCCATACCCAATTACTACCTTGATGTGGGGACGAATCAAGGATCTGAGATTCAACAATTTCCTCCAAACCCATGAGTTACTAGGCATCTTAACTTCCTCAAAATCCCTATCTTTCAGCAAATAAGATTTTACCCACTGACACCACATTGATTGTTCCCCTCCTGAGATGAGGAACCAAATGTGTTCGTCTATGGCTGCCTTGTTCCACAGCAGCATGGACTTAAAACCAAGCCCTCCTTCTTGTTTTGGGGAACACAGATGCTCCCAAGAGACCTTGGCCCCTGATTTTTGAAGATCAGGGCCTGACCAGAAGAAAGCTCTAAGAATGGTTTCTACCTCCTTGGTCGCCTTTTTAGGGAGGATAAACAAAGAGCACCGGTAAGTTTGCATCGAGAAAAGAATGGATTGGATCAGTAGTATTCTACCAGCATAGGAGAGATACTTATTAGTCCAAGATTTGGTTTTTGCCGCAATTTTGTCTATCATGGGTTTGCAATCCACATGCTTGAGTTTGGTAGACAGAAGGGGAACACCCAAATATCTCACAGGGAAGGAGCCTTCTTTAAATCCAAGGACCTCTATTATAGCAGTTTTGACTGTTGGTTGGACACCAGAGAAGAAGATTTGACTTTTGCCAGGACTAGGTGAAGGCCTGAGAGGGATTCAAACTCGGAAAGAGAGTCCTGAATGTGTTTCACATAGCTCATTTCTCCTTTGCAGAAGATCATAAGGTCATCAGCAAAGCAAAGATTAACCATTTTACTTATTCCACATCTCCAATGGAAATAGAAATCAGGAAGAAGAGATTTCTCTCTAAGTAGACAAGTCAGAGTTTAAATGACAATAACAAATATGTACGAGGACAACGGGTGACCTTGCCTCAAGCCTTTTTTTCCCTACAATAAAGCCTGTGACATCTCCATTGATACTCAGAGTATAGTTGGCCATGGTTATACAAGCTTGAATCCATTTGATCATCTGGGGGTGAAAATTCATTGAGGATAGAACATCCCATAAAAATTCTCACCTGGCATTATCATAGGCTTTCATAATGTCCACTTTCATGGCACATTTACGTGTGGGGGAATTCTTGTGGTACCCCCTCATCAATTCCTGAGTGAGGAAAATGTTATCCACAATTCTTCTCCGCTTTACAAACCCAGATTGCGCTGGGTCAATAAGATCTGAAAGGGCAGTTTGAAGCCTTTTAGCCAAAATTGTGGCTATGCACTTGTAGATTGTGTTACAACATGAGATTGTTCATAAGGTGCAGTGCTATTCAAAGTAATATAAACTTTTTAAGTACCAATATTCTAAAGGACTGACAACAAATTTTGTAAGTCGGATAACCATCTTAGGCAACAGGCTTGAATCATTGGCAGGAGAGAGCTTCCTCTTCCAAATAAATGTCAGGAAAGGCATTCAAAAAGGAGCTATTTGTACTAGATGAATAGGTAGGACTCGAGCTGAATTTCAAGTATCATCTGAGCATAAGGGAGCGGACTCGCAATACATCCATGTTTGGTGAGAAATCACAATACAATGTCAAAATTTTAGCCAATTGAGTTGGGTTGAATTTCAACGAACCTCCAAATTTTGAACTAACAATTAGAAGTATGAAATAACAGTACCTTTTGTTGTCAGGTTATGCAGAGTATCTACTGGGTTCACATCATAAACAACACCTTTTACTCTCCCAGAGCAATAGCCAATGAATTTCACCAAGTTCGGATGATGATTTACAGTAGGATCTCTGAGAAACGCCACTTCTTCCTACAAGAGCAGTTGCATCATTATCAACAAAATGATACACAAAACTAAGGAACAACCATAAACTCGAAGGTCAACAACATACATGGAACATGGCATTGCAATCAGCTTGCTCATATAAGAGCTCTCGTTCCTCATTCCATATCTTCACTGTCACGTCTCGGGATTCCGCACCATTCACATGCGAGTTTATCTTTCCACGGTAAAAGTTTCCCAAATTATGTCCGTCCAATAAAATTCTTTTCACCATAATTGTTGATGAGCTTTTCTAACTCTGACTCCTCATATTTACGCCGCTTTGGACATAGCTTAGGTTTTCCATGATTTGCATCTTAAAATAACGAAAATCGTTCAATAATAAATCATATAACATTAGCAAACGCAAAAAGAAACTTTATACAATTGAACCTGCTAAAGAAACTCCATTTCAAAAAGCTCGTCGAATAATCAATCATATATGAATTTCATTAGCCAAAGAACAATGCTATTACAGTTGCAAATGAATAAGTAACGTTTTTCTCTTGCATTTTGCAAATCAAATACTAAATTACAAGAAAGAACAAGGAGCTTCAAGATAAGATAAGGTAAGATATTTCTTACGCCGCCGATCGTCGTCGGAGATTGGAGGTCGGAGATGCTCCTCCCTGCCGATCAAGCAGCGACCACCAAGAGTTCATCGTCGGACGGGAAAGATTCAGCGTGAATGGAGAGGGAGAGAGTTACACCTCGACGACGTCGTCGATATAGAAAGGGATATGTAAAACCGGTTACTCCTATTATGGTTTTGATTCAGTAAAGCGTAACCCATTATAGGAAACATAAATTCATTCCGATCAAGTACGAATCCATTTTTAATTAAAATGAAATTTTCACATGATTTGTATTTTTCTGCGTTCTACAATATGAATGTTTTAGATCATTAAAATATAAATCGTATAGATAGAAAATGCACTTAGAGTTCTTTTAGAGTTGTCGATATAGAAAAGGATATGATTCAATGTATTCATATCCATTTTAAGAACTAAAAATTCATTTAGATTAAGTACTAATATGTACTTTATTTATAAGATATTCATACATCATATGTATTATACTAATTTCTACAAGAAGAATGTCTCGGATCATTAAATTATGGTCAATATAGGTAGAAATCGTCTTCGTAGTATCCGGGGGTTCTTAGAAATAAAACGACGTCGTTTCTGAGGTCATGGCATAGTTTCAACCTATGTCATGACGTGGAAAATATTTAGGGGATAAAACAACGTCGTTTCTGAGGCCGTCAATGAACAGGTTCAACCTACGTCACTACGTGGAAAATATTTGGGGACTAAAACGACGTCGTTTCAGAAGCCATGACACAGGTTCAACCTCTGTCATGACGTGGAAAATATTTTAAAAAAATTTCGAAATCCTCAAATGAGTCGAAGCCCATTTTCCTTCTACTGCGTACATATAGAGAACGAGAAAAAGAGGGAAAACCCACCACCACGATCGGCAGCGCCTCCCGCCCCTCCCTCTCCACCTCCGGCTGCGAACGCGGCAAAGGTTTCTCTCTCTCTCTCTCTCTCTCTCTCTCTCTCTCTCTCTCTCTCTTCTTGTTTCAACTGGGGTTCCAATGTCTGAAAACCTACTTGAGCAGGTGAAGTGTTTGTACTTACCGATTTTAAGGATTGAAATCGAAGTTCTTTGAACCCAGAGAAGCATTAAAGATCTAAGGGTGCAGCTTGCCTTCTAGACGGGTTCGGATGCCTTCGTCCATACATAGGGGTGAAGAAGAAGGTTAGTGCCTAAATAGATTCACTCTTTACTGTTTTGCACTTGTTTTGATTTGCTTGAGCTTAAAACAAGCTGCTAGGTTGATATTTGATTATGCGCGTCCTGTGAGCTCAGTCTAAAACTGGTGAGCTGGAATTGGTCAGAGAAATCTCCCCAGGAAAAGAGAAAAATGTCGTAAATTCCTTCAAAGAAGTATTCGAAACATAATCACTCCTTTTGGATTTCAAATAACTAGAATCACATGTCTTTTTAGCAAGTCTCCAGGGATTCTCAGTCTCTTACAGTCTCAATTCGAACCAAATGTTGCTGCGTTAAAACTTTTGACTACTTGCATAGACCTCGATAAGTTTTCATGCTTTGAAAGCTTTGTATGCTACTTTCAATGTCATTACATGCAAAGTTTTCTCGCTCTATGTATGTTTCACTCTTACACTAGTCTTTGTTCAGTTGCACCACTGATTCTTCACATAGTTTATAAGAGTGTTGAGAAAGTTTTAGGTAGAACTACTACTAATGGTTAAGGTAATAACAATGCTAATAGGTGTAAACTGTGACTAATGGTTAAGTAAAATCAGATTATAGTGGGAGCATGTGGGCACTTTCCCCTATTGGGTCATGCTCCCTCCACCGTTTTTGTCCAAGTATACTTCTAGAGAATATGAAGTAAATTATTTGAATTGTCCATATGACTTCTATTCTTCTGCATCATCTTCTTAATTTCATTTTGTGCTCATAATCCAAGCACTTGCCCCCATTAGGTCATGCTCCCTCCACCGCTTGGTGCAAGTACACTACTATAGAATATGAAGTAAATTATTTGAATTGTCCATATGACTTTTATTCTTCTGCTTCATCTTTTTCATTTCATTTCGTGCTCATAATCCAATGTTGCACATTCCCTGTCACGATAAGATATCCATCATGTTAGGGGGTCCGATTTTTGCATTCTGTCATCTAGCATGAGAGGTTAATGCTATGAGGTGCTCCCTCTCTCTGTTGTCATGGCATAATTTTATTCAATCAGCAATCAAGGGGATATTCCATGCCTTATTGAGCCTATCCTAGTCTAGGAAGCTCTAACGCGTGTAGTCACTCTACGAGCTTGAGTTGAAGTTGTTATTGGGAACTCTAGCGGAGAGCCTAAAAGACCTTGAGTTGAGCCTAGTTGACCCCCTTAAAGGCCTTCTTCCCATGATCTTAGCATAGTTGTGAAAGGTGAGCCTAGGCGCGCAGCTAGTTGGGAAGCGAATTACGGCATGAAGTTGGGGCCTTGACCCAACCTAGGCGAGAAAGGGGATCGCCTTCAGAAAAGGTATCACGCGACCAAGCGCGCACCTCTTTTAGTTTTGAGTCTTTCACTCATGTTTTGATCACAGCCATAGAAACCGTATAGTTCTATTGAATTCAAATAATCTAGTTTAAACGGAACCTACGGCTTACAACACAAGTACTGGCTTTCATCTCATCTCAAACGATCAAACTCCATAATTTGAACTCAAACCCTCACCAGCTCTCCAGCAGTCTGTGTGGGGCCTTCTTTGGTTCTTCTCTGGTCTTTTGATAATTTTTTCTTACTCTTGTATTTTCTTTTTCTTATTCATTTATTGTCTGTTTTCTCTCTTCATGGTTGTAAATGGGATGGAAAATGAAGAAATAGTCAATTCGTCATGCTTGTTCCTCATTTATTGTTTGCTCTTTTTTTTCTTGGTGTATGCTACTTTTGCTATAAAAAAATCCCCGTAGTGCGCCTCACTTGAAAAAGGCCCATACCTCGTCTTGGCCCTCGCGCCTAGACCCAACAGACCTTTTTACCTTTGTGCGCCTCTTTTCCCTAATACTATGGGTCTTAGTTCTTTATTGTTCTCCCAGAAACTCAACCTTTCTAGAAAGGTGAACGAAGGTTTATGAGTTATCCAAATCTTCAACAGTGGAAATGGCTGGAACTTGAAGTGGCCAGTTCATGTACACTTAAGAAGAGATGAGTTAACTGTATATTCCTGGGGATTTGTTAATGTGAATTTTCCAACATGGGGTCTATGAACCATAGGGGTCTATGCACCATAGGGGCCAAGTTTCAGTCACAAGTGAGCTTTTCCCTTGTCTTCTGCACACTGAACTACTTGTTGTGTTGTCAGGATTGTAAAAATTAATGTTCCTCATTTCTTTGTGACCATAATGCCATATATAACCGTCATGAGGGATTCAACCTGCCTCATGCCTTGCATTAGCAAATATGGTAGCTGCATTATGAGTTTTTGCTTATCTTCTAAATGTGGCATGCCTTCCAACTGCTATTTTGTTCTGTTATTGATGGATCAGTGGTGGAATATGGCTTCTTGTTAGAAATGAATGTATGACCATTAAAAATAGTTAGGTACCCTGAATTCATATTTTCTTGTCTTTAGAATGTCTGGTGTTGACATTTGGTATCGCATGTTGTCAACTCTTCTTCTTTCTTTACTCATTTTATCCTGCCTAAATGGAAAATCCCATGTTGTCGACTCTTCTTCTTTCTTTACTCATTATATTCTTTATGTATTGTAATACTGCTTCTAAAGGAAAATCCAATGTGGTTTGTGCTTTACAGGTCTGACATGACTAAGGACCAGGACAAAGGTTTTGTTGTGGAGTGGCATTGTACTTGGTACACTCTCAATTGGTATCCTTGGCTATGCTGCCGTAAGGTACTACAAGTGCCAATATATTGTCTTTTTTTCTTTTAAGTTGCGTACTTCCCAATAGATATGAATTTCAAATCCAGAGCTTTCACTTTGTTCAAAGTTGTTTCTGTTAAATCTTTTGCTCTTGCTGAGATAACAGTAGATAATAATCTTCGCCTTCTATTTTTCTGATGTTATTGGTCCTTGGAGAAGTTGCGTGTTGTGAAAGGAAAATGCTAAGCTCATCTGGCTAAGTATATGTTCTCTCGATCATGCAATGTAGTGGTATTTAGTGCATTATAACTTAGAATTCATGATACGACCTGTTTTTGTGCTGTAACGTCCCATGTCAACATGAACAAACACAATAAGAAGGTCAATAATCAAGTCGGAAAGATGCCCTTATTTCCAAATAATATGAAGAATTAAATGGTGACAAAATTAACTGAATGAAGTGGAATCTGCTCAAGTTGCCCTGCCCCCCACCCAAACCGAGTATAAGAATTGAAAATGTGAAATCCTTATTTATCAAAGTTTCATCAACAATTTAGCTTAGGTGGTATATTGGTATGTTATTTAACTATGATTGTTTCAGGAATTGGAACTGGTGGAAATCATGGCGGCAACAAAGGCAAGCCCAAAAGCAGAATAACCTTGCTCGTGAAGATTCCGATCCTGAGATTGTAACTGACGATACAGGGTATAGGGTGTTGGGAGTAAATACGATGTATCGATCCCGCCACGGCTTGCACAAGGCCCAATATGCTGGTAAGTAAATGTTGACATTTCACCACATCTGTTGGGCCCAATATACATTGAATGACCCATATCCACTTAAAAGGCTAAGCCTTGTAAGTGGTGAGTCGCCCATTGTATATTAAGGTCCAACCATTTTTCTATTTTTCAATGTGGGACTTAATGCTCACACATATTCCAACACAGGGGAAATACCAGATGGAGAGCTGTGTGTTATTTTGCTTGACTAGGAGGCGTCGTTTGGCATGGTCCATGTGGGCATGTGGTTTGTTGCCAACGATGTGCTCTTTCAGTTGAACGCGACTTGGCACCCAAGTGCCCCGTATGTCAGCAATCAATCCGGAGTTCAATGAGGATCTATGACTCTTGAGAATTGGTAGTTGCAGTTTTCCTGAATATCTACTGAAGTTTGCAATTTATGAGGGTAGCTAAGCATTCCAGTGTAGATGCCGAAATGGAGTTGTCTGTAGCAATGTTGTAATACTATGATCTAAGACTCCAAAACAAACTCCGTAAATATGTAGCATGAGACAAAATTGGAATTTGTCTATGCAATGCAAAAATGTTGCTTCTATTATTGATTTCCAACATAACGCATGTACCATGAACGCCTGAAAATTTTGTCATTTGCGACTAACGGGCATAACTCTCATGCAGAGCACGTGTACCTAGTTTATAACGAATATAAGATCAAGTGACCTAACAGGTAATGACATGGGGTCTGTTATTGACATCAACGATGGGGCATTTCCATTCAGCACTAGTACTATCTTCAAACACTGCATTTGTTACTTTGAGTCTTAATTTCACATTTCCATAAAAGTGGAGTCACATAAAGGATCATGTGTCTACAAGGCATATGTTAACATGATCCTTTTTCTATTTCTTCTACTTTCTACCATTATCTCACTCATCAAAAGAACCCTTAGATATGGTTGCAAAATTTGACCTAAGAGCTTTACCGTGAGGGATTGGGTATATTTGAAATCTGTAGCAGTAGGTAGTTGAAAATGATAAACCTATATGGGAGAATCAAAATAAGTACGCAGCGGAAGAATTACTAATATTCTCCCATGGCGTTTAAAGTCTCGAGAAATCCACAAATATCCGAACTTCATGATATAATGTTATGGCCTTTGAAAAATAACCCTCTGTTCGTTGAGGAAGGGGTAGAATAGCAATCAACAAATTTACAAACTCAAAAACGCCTTCTTCTGTTTCAAATGAGAGAGCTTTCAGAAGGTTTAGCTTTAGCTCTTATTTCCTACAGCTTGTAACAGTAAGATCAACTTAAGGAAGTAGTAGGAAACGCCCCCAATTGTGGCATACTGCAACTTTTCAGGCCCTTCGACGCCAGAGAAATCATCATCTTTAGCGCGGGTGAATCCGCCGGCCAACCATCCCAATTTACTGTATCCTCCTTCGTGCAGTTTCGAAGCCGCCATCATAGACCTGTTTTGAAAGAATAAAAAGTCGCCATGGTTTAAGTGAGCACTATGTTTGGGCTATGTACTAATAATCAGCTGGTAGTTGAATAAATCCATTGCAACAGTTGTGAAGTTGAAAATTAATAGGAAAAGCAAGAACTTTGTTTCCCAATTGACCCCCTCGAATGCAAATCTTGACTCAGCCCCTGAAGGTAATACACATTAGTCGTCTAGGCCTAGGGATGCAAACAAGCCCAACTAATCCAAGCTTTACAATGTTCATGCTCGAGCTCGACTCCAATGAAAATTTGACAAGCGGAGATCAAGCCAAGTTGGCCTAGGTTTAAGGCGATCTCGAATTTATTTATGAGCCTTAACGATCTAAAGAACTAATCTATTTATATTCGCATATAGGTCTAGAAGTGCCAATAGCAGTTTTATTAGGTTGATAAATAAATACTTATACAAATACAGAATTATTAAAAAATATACAAGTGCAAGCAAGTGGATAGTACAAATGACCTAAAGTTGTAGCTCAAACAGTTGTGAGTAGGTGCGAGTGTGAGAGGTCTCATGTTCAAGTCGACGGAACGACGTTGGCCTTCTATATTATAACTCTACTAACATACTAAAATCCTATCTCTTGACATAAAAAAGAAAGATGTACATACAAGTTATAAAAAATTTCATTATGTTCAAATATAAGTTTAAACATGAACTGTTCGGTATTTTATATATATATATACTTGCGAGCCTAATCGAGCCGAATACTGTTAAGTTCATGTTGGACTCATTTAAAAGAGCCTAAACTTGAGGCTCAGTTTCAGTTAGTTTAAAAGACGAATCAGACCGATTAGTTTACAAACGGCCCGGTTCATTTATATCCAATGTGTAGCTAAACTAAAACCATGTTCGACATATTCCATAATGATCAGAATTCCATAACTACTAATCCTATGAAATTATCTGTTGGTAGCAGTCCGACCAATATAAAGAAGGCATTTTGAACCAAATTGTTAAAAACCAAAAAGATGATAATCAAGTTCTCTTACCTTAGTCCTTCTCCACAGGCCACAAGAAGCTTAGACTCCTTATCAGGGACCTTCAGTTCCACTTGCCGAACAAAATCAGGATTTATCATGGTAAAATTCTGTCCAGTCCACAACCCAATGTACCCGAAATGAACCCATTTCTTCAGGAGAGTTAAGGGGCCATTATCCATGTCTTCGACGAAGAGCGGCACGTGCAGTGACCTGGAAACACGTGCCTTCTCTCTCTCCCACTCTGGTCTTATGTCCAGAAGAATGTAGCCTTCGGACGCCATGGCTGAAGCTGCTTCCTTTGGCAATACGGGTCGGACCGTGCCAGATTGAATGAGTTGCTGGGCTTTGCCCGAAACTGCATTTGTTTGTGTGGCTGAGAACCGGTGAGGAATGGTGGAGAGAGCTGTGTGGAATAGTTTCAGCTGAATTGCCATGTCTCCCCAACTGTCTCTCTCTGTTTTTCTCCCTTTCACGCCTTATCTGCTACTGTAGTTTCGGAATTTCTGTAATAGTTCATACTTTTAAGTCTATTTGTGTTTTTCTCCCCCGTATTTGTTATCTTTTACATTTTTTCCCTCGAGCTCATAGATGAGTTTCAAGTGCAACCCCTTTTGATTACATGACGCATCGAAATTCACGAGAAACTAGTTAGCGTACTTGTCTAAACGAAGATAGATACTCGAATTCACGAATTGTTCTTGAATCCACGAGGGAATGAGAGAAAAATCTTAGAATTGTTATTGATTGATTAAAAGGTACTGAATGAAAGATATTACAAGCCCTCTAGGAAACCCTAACAAATATTACTAAAAAATAAAGTTTCCCGGTATTTAGGGAAATTACTAAAATTGAAAACTAGAAAGAAAAATAAGACTTTCCCATGTGGAATCAACGAACATGAAATTATATGCTAAGGCTTAAGTGTAATTGAAAATCTAAATAATTCCTAAAATATAAAAAATGTCTAATTGCAGGCCTAAACGAAGGAGTTAAGCCGAAATCCACCATTAGTCACGACTTTAGGGTGGTGTGTCATGACCCCAACCCAATTCTGCTTTAGCCCACCAAGTTTGGGCCGATTCTGAGCTTGTCCAAATTGCCGATTTTGGCAATTTTCAAATAAAAATCTGTTTGAGCCTCCGAGGCTTCGCCGGTCCAATTAATCATAGAATTGGGCTGCTGGTTGTTCTACATCATTATATTTACTGCCAATTGTAAAATTGATATATAGAAGTTTCGTAAATGTCAGTAATATTTTGCGTTTGTATTTCAATCTTGGTGGTTGAAATTTGATTTAATTACGACTTTTCTTTTGGGTACAAGACAAGTATATTTGGAAGGGTCTTGCTAACCTCTGTCCATTAGGTGAAGGATAATATCTGTATAATGACAAACAAATTCGGATATTAATATAGTATACATTTTACAAATATCAATACACTTTATTCGCATATCGACACTCTTTTTATTCGCTCTAAGATTAGCATTTTTCTACTTAGAAAATATAGGGATATATATTCTAAAGTATGACTAGAGTGAACAACTTCTCATTTCGATTAGAGGTGCTAATCGAGCTAAACAAACCAAGGTTTATGTGTGGCTCGACTCCTTATTATATGTGTTCAAGCTTGACTCGAGCTATTTGAGACTAATCGATCAAGCTATTACTTTTTTATACTTCTTCTGTCCCAAATTGTTCATCATGTTCGGATTCCAATATAATTTTTAACTGTTTATATCTTTCAACCTATAATATTTTTTAGAGATTGTAAAAACTTTGTAAATAAATAGAATAATTGAGATTATATTGCACATACGTTATAGATTGGAAGATAGTTAAAAAAGAAAATTGATATTGACATTTCCCAAATTGTTAACGACATCCCCAGAGGAGAGTGCTAATATCAATCCAAGAGTGGAAATTGATATGGGCTTGATATTGGCAGTTTTGACACTCCCTCCGTCGGAAAATCGTTAATAATTTGGGGAGCGTCAATATTAATTCCCTTAAAAAATTACTCCTGCATTTTACTAATTACTCCTGAATCCATATTACTTAAAAAAAACTAGCCAAACAGCAGCAGGATCCGTTTAACCCTTCTTCAGCTCTCCGCCTCTCCGTTCTCAATTTTCACATTACTTTCCAAGAATCTCTCACTTCTTCCTAACCCCATGAAATTGACACCAAAGTGAATCCCGAGGACCTAGGGTTTCGAATATCGCAATGGTGGGAATCATGGCAGCGCGTTCGAGGGAGAAGGTTGCGAGTCGCATAGACTCGGCCAAGTCCGCCATGGACATACCGTCGAAGCTCGAACACCTGCGCCAGTTGAAGGTCGAGTTGACTCGGTTCGACTCGGGCTTCCTCTCCGAGTTCCTCCCTCCCCTCCTCGACCTCCACACTGATCGGTTCAGTCCGGTTCGCAAGTCCATCATTGAGTATGGCCTCTCAACTCCTATTTACATATACGTGTGCATGTATGCTTGTATATTTGGAGAAAAAGTGCCGTAATTCTGATGTACTCTATTACGAATCCAGTGATGTCCAGTGCAGTAATTCTAGTGCAGAAATTATATATTTTGTTAAAATTTGTTAGGAATAAATCATTTGTCTCTAGAGGAATGAATAAATAGTATAAGAATTTGGGCCAAAATTGTGATAGTTGAGTCCCTCAAGGCCATAAATATAGTGAAAATGTGATTTTTTTTAATTGAAGCTCGAAATCCTGCGTGGGTTGAAGGTCGAGCTGGCTTGGTCCGGCTCAGCCTTGCTCTCTGAGTTCCTCCCTCTCCTCCTCACCTCCACACCCATCGGTTGATTCCGGTTCGCAAGTCCATTATTGAGTATGGCCTCTTAACTCCTATTTACGTATACGTGTATTTGTAGGTTTGTATGTTTGCAGACAGTGCAGCTGTTCTAATATGATTTTCTGGATCCAGTAATGTCCTTATACTTGGAATCAAATCCGGTAATTGGAGTACAGAAATTTAGTTTTTTTTTTCCCTTCCCGAGACAGTGATTTATCTCTGTTTACGTTCTTTAGTGATATTTTGATTAGATTTTTGTTAAAATTGCTTTGGAATTAATCATTTGTCTCAAAAGGAATTGAAAAGATGTTAAAAAAGAAGGACCGAAAGTGAAATAGTCGACCCTGAAGACGCAAAACTAATATAAAAAGGGGCAACCCACTTTGGCATTAACACTTTTTTGAAGCTGCGTCACAAAAGTGATTTCCAGAATTATCCCACAAAAAGAAAAGTTTTTACTGCTCTTTAACCACAACAAGAACTAACTATTAGGGTGGTAAATGTAAAATCACTCCCACTCTAACTACCATACCCCACATTCCACCAACTACCCACTCTCCCATTTGCACATACCATGCATTCACACATGCACACACGGTGTGTGCCCCCCACCCCTAGTAGTGAAAAATGTGATTTTTAATTGAAACTCAAAGTCGTGTGGCAGTTGGAGGATGAGTTGGCTCAGACCGACTTGGCCTTGCCCTCTGATTTCCTCCCTCTCATCCCTGACCTCCGCGCCGATCGATTCGGTCCGGTTCACTAGTTTGTCATCGAGTATGGCATCTCAACTCCTATATACGTATACCTGTATTTGTTGTTTGTATTGTCTACAGTGCAGTAGTTCTCATATGCTTCTCTGAGTCAGTGATGTGTTGTGGGCTTCGGGATGGCGATGGGTAGGTTCAGCCTGATCTTTTGACAAAACAAAACAAAACCATGAATTTGTAACCAAAACAAAACCTGTACAGAAACCCGCTTACATAGGCCATAACCATATCCAATGGAGATTGGTTTGATTCAGGAACCCGTTTACATTAACCATAGCCATATCCAACGGAGATCAGTTTGGTTTAGGGATCCTGTATGTTGAGTTTTCATTCAAATAAGGTTCTTGAATGAATTGGTGTCCAGAAAGAGGGTATCTCTCTAGACTAGCCAGTTTCATAAAGCACTAAGGATCATAGCATAAGCCTAGTTGGGAATTCAACTATGGGGCTGCAAAAGACACTATGCTGCTCAAGTGAGAACTGAAACTAAACCCGCCAGATTTGACAAATTAGAAACCAACAGCTATGGTTGAAAAATTGGGTACAAACACCATTATTGGTACAGATTCGTTCTTGTATCCATCGGTCTCGGGTGAGCTTGCTATGGCTACTTTTTGTGATGGTTTCTTAGAAAATTTATGAGCAAAGAAAAGAATTGTATGCATGAGTGAAGAAATCTGTTTCTAATAGTTTCATTTTGGGTGTGTCTGGACAAAACAAATTTTCTCAAAGACCCTGTACGACTAATGTTTATTGAAATTTTGATTAGTTTTATTTTGAAGTTTTTGGATTAGAAACTTTTGCAATTTTTAATATATAAAAATATGGACCGAAATTCAAAATACTAGGTAAGATGACCTTAAAACACTGAAGATAGTGAAAAATGTGATTTTGAACTTTTTTTTGTTTTAAGTGAACTTTTTTGGGCCTTTGTTCATAATGGTTTAGTATTGAATTCAGTTTGGTGATTAATATTGAATTTTTTTACTGCAAAGCTGAGAGAAGTTCAGAGAAATGACCATGAAGACGATAACAATAGTACCCCATAATTTTGTCCAAACACACCCCTATCCTGTAGTTGAGGCCAGTTTGTTGTGGAACTGGTAAAAATGCAATTGTTTTGTTGCAACTATTCCTTTGGACATTCTGAAAAACTTGGTGTTCACTCATGCCCTGCATACGTCTTAATGAGTAAATTCTTGAAGTTTATAATCTTGTTTACTCTTCATGATTATGGTATACAATCTTGACATACCTCATGCAGGTTTTCTTGCAGGTTCTCTTTTTATCCTTTTTCTGTAGGATTTATAGGATGCAATTTTTTTGCCATGCTTTTCCAGTTGTATACATTGTGTTGTTAATTTCTTCAACCTAATGCCTCTTATTTTGTAGTGGAACAAGGTTTTAATAATGGCTTGTACTTTTGTAGGATGGTTGGTGATATAGGATTGAAGCATATGGAATTCATACCTGAAATTGTACCTGTTCTGATTACTGTGCTGAAAGATGGAACACCAGCTGTCTCTCGACAAGCCATCGCTTGTGGAGTTGACCTATTTCGTTCCACTCTCATGAAAGTTGCAATCCAGGTACTTAGCGTTTATGAATCTCTCATGTGGGATTGGATGTGACACATCTTTTCATGATTTATGTGTGAAATGTATTCTTTGAAACTGCCAGAGCTAATGAATTTATGTTTAGCTATTTCAACGTTGTATTACATATATCGTTTAGTGTCTGTACGGAATGTACTCAACTTGCTGTGCTCAAGCATCTTATCTTATTCCAACAGATCAACTTCTTATTTGCGGGGTTTCATCTAGTTCGTTTATTCATTCTGCATCATGCATGTTTTCTCTTAATCCCTTGATGTTTTTTTCGGTATTGTTCAGTCATTCCTGTTTGAGTTTCTAGCCGGCCTATGCTGGAATTTTTTTAGTGGAACCAATCAATCTGACCTGCGTAGGCAATGGAAGCCACTGACTGTTATTTTTAGAAGTCGTGTTGTATTGATCTCCGCAACAAAATGATTAAGGGTTATTGGCATGGTTATTTTGGTTTTCGCGTTATATTTTAATGACTTATTGCTCTATTATACACCCGAGCATGACTACACTGGTCATTACCCATTTAATGTTATGTTTTCGTCTTTGTTGAATCCTAATTTTCATATGCATGTTAAATCATTGTTTCAGGGTTTGTACTCAAGTGAGGTGGATGGTTCACTTGAATCATCATGGGCATGGGTGCTAAGGTTTAGGGATGAAATATACTCAATAGCTTTCCAGGTAAGCATAAACTTTATATGTGATGCAGTTGTTTAGATTTGGTACATGGTCTAATTCCTTGCACGGCAATGATATCAAGCCGGGAAGTGATGGGATAAGGTTACCAGCAGTGAAGTTTGTTGAAGCAGTTATTCTTCTTTATACACCTGATCCTAGTGGCTCTTTAGAGCCACCTCTTCATCAAACCTCTAAAGGTATATTAGAGGCTTAAACTGTTGACACGTTGTACATGGAATCTGTTATTATAAGCCGCTTAAGTGATCTTTCTATGCTTATGGCTCACTCATTTAGAGAAGCTTGTGGAGTTCAATATATCGTGGATTCGTGGAGGTCACCCTCTGCTCAATGTTGGAGATTTATCAATTGAAGCAAGTCAAAGTTTGGGGCTATTGCTTGATGAGCTCAGGCTCCCAATGGTGAATTCTCTTAGTAACTCGATGATTATCGTGCTCATCAATAGGTATGCATTTGCTGGTTTGCATAGGCGCCTGCATTTTGTTATCAGATAATGTTAACTGAAAAGGTTTTTCCCAGATCATCACCAAATTCGGGCTATATGTTCATTGTTTGCTCTAATCATATTTCTGACCTTCATTGGATATATCATAGGCTCATAGCTTTAGTACATGTCTTTCTTTCATCCATGGTTTCTGTCGTTGCACTTAAACTTGCCCACGTCAGCACTTTTGTGCTGTATTCTATGATGCATGAAAGCTCTACTTCTTTTTTTTAGTTTCCATCTTATGGTTATTTTGTTAACCATTTATTTGTTTTAAGCTCTTAAGGACATTTCCTAGAAACCTGCTACTTCATCATAATTTGTGCCCCACTGACTTCATGTTTATGTTTCTTGACAGTCTTTCGGCTATTGCAAAGAAAAGACCTTCCTTTTATGGTCGCATTCTACCAGTCTTACTTGGTTTGGAGCCCTCCAGCTTTGTGAATAAAGGATTTCGTGTTTCTGGAGCACATCATGCTTTAAAGAATGCCTTCATATGCTGCTTGAATTGTACACACCCTGGGGCTGCACCTGTATGGATCTTCCTTGTTGTTTGTTGAGAGTAAATTCTTAATTTTATAGCTTCACAATTTACTTTTGGGCCCTTGCCTGTTATGGACATTGTTAAAGCATCCAACTCAAAACCAATTGACAATGGGTGGAGAGGTCACACAGGCTCATATACTAGTTTTGGAGGTATTAATTAACCAATGTGGGACAAACTCTAACACTCCCCCGCATGTGCGACCCCTGACCCGCACGTGGAGAGGTAGACAACGGATCCTAAACATACGGATCACAACGAAACAAATTAGTGCAACTTTGGCACAAACAAAGGGGAAAAGCCTCCGAAAGCCTAGCTCTGATACCATGTTAAAGCATCCAACTCAAAACCAATTGGCAATGAGTGGAGAGGTCACACAGGCTCATATACTAGTTTTGGAGGTATTAATTAACCAATGTGGGACAAACTCTAACAGACATGCTTGTGGGTCGAAGTAATAATGCAATTTATGTATTGATCTTGAAGTTCCCCCATGGACAATTATCTGATGCCCCTGTTGATATCTCCCAACCTTAAGGCTCGTTTTGTTTTCTGTTCATGCTTTGATTTTTTTTTAGAGGTTTACATTATTTGATTTATTTAGTTTGGTCATTTGAGTTAATTTTTAATTGTGCATTTGAATTTTACTTTTCAACGTGTGCTTGTCTGATATGGGATAACATGTATGGAAATAGGTGATGTTCATGTGCATGCATGGATTCAATTCATTTCAGCCCAACTAATTGTGTCATTATCTGGCTGTCCATTGTTTAAATCCAAATGCTAACCATCTAGGGGAGATGGACGAGCAATGCCATTGTATTTTACTCTTTCTTCTTCTGACAGGAAGGGATTTCAAGCACGGGCTTTGATGTTTTCTTGACCCAAGTTTGTGGCCTATTATTTTGAAAGGTGAAGTAAAAAATCTTTTTCAGCCCCTCATAATTCCAAGAAGGCTCTAAGTTCTGATGTAGGAAAATGAAAGAGCAGGTTACGTAGTGTTGGAAATGTGGGGAATGGATGCGACGTGTAGAAGGTGAGTGGGTGTTAGGAAAGAGGCTTGGGGTGTCTAGGAGTCCAATGTTTATCAAACATGTATTGCGAGCCGTCTCATGTATACCTCATATCATTTTATGCTCTTGATTAATTTTGGGGATATCTGAAGCATTTCATGAGTGGGGTAGACCAAATGATTTTTAGTTGCTTGTATCCTACCAACACCATCTTGGGTGGTTGCAAGATGGATTCAAATTGGCTGGGCTGACTCAGTTTTAGCTGGACTTTGATCATTGCTTGAACGGGAACCCTATACCTCATAATCCAATTAGTTTTGTCCCCTTTTGACTAGACCGTTTAAAGCCTCCCTCTTGGGTTAAGTCATGCTTTGGCCTTTCACTTGCGTTGGCTAATAGGCAAGTTTCAGATCATGCATCGAAGCAAATATGATTGGAAGCTTGACCAACATTATTTTCATAGGTCTGATTCATTCTATTCGGTAGAACATGCTGCTGTCCTGTTTGCTGACCTCCATTAGATATATACATTGGATTGTTTCTATGTTGTGATAACAAAAAGAGTTATGATTCGCGGCTTAAATACATCATAGATAGAGTCCAAAAGTCGAACAAACAGCTCGGTACCACAGACAAGGAAATTATGCCTCGTAACTTCTTCGGTTCGTGCATTACATCATTTGGGTACTTAAAAACGTTTCATTCATGATGGCTTCTCTCGTAATTGGACGCATGTAATTCAGATTGCAGAGCTAACTTTGGGTTGTTTCGTGTTAGAGATTTCATTGTTGTGAGAAGAGGTTAGGGTTTTAGGTTTTGGCTGTTGCCATATTGTAATAATCTTTTATAGACCGACACATGGGAGTGGTCTTCACCTGCTGGTGCCTAAAGCTCTCTTTTTCACTCTGTGCCTGTGTCTCTTCTTTTCTAGTATTTCATCTTTTTCTTCATAGCAAAGTCCAAAGTGTAGTTGATGAATTACTTCTATTTTAGAAATTTCCCAACAGAGAGTAGCACAATGGTGTAATAGAAGGATGAGAATTCTCCATTGCAGAGCAAATTTGGTTGTGCATGAAAGAGAAAAGCTACATTTTAGAGCAAGTTTAATTGTGCATGAATAGCCGCTTTGTGCATATATTGCCAAAGGTTAGGTCTGTCTCCCATCGATTGGGGATTACACCGGTAATGTCATTTTTGTTGTGTTGTTTAATTGTGCATGAATAAGAAAAAGCTCTCCGTTATAGAGCAATTTTTATTGTTCATGAATGAGAAAAGCTCTTGTAACTTTCAAAAGGAAAAGAAAAAGAAATGCTCTCATATGTCAATATGTCATCCATCTTTATGCAAATAAGTTCTTTAACTTTGTTACCGTCAGAGGTTGGCTCGCTGTTTGACCTCCCCCTCCTCCCTGTTTGTGTTTCTTTATTTCTTTTTCTGTTTTTGTGGAGCTGTTTGGGGTTGGTGTTAGATATAAGAGTTATTATTTTGATACCTTGTGAAAGAGTTATTATTTTGATACCTTGTGATTGAGTGGTTGAAGGAATGAGCTTACGAGAAGACTAATGCTTATTGTGTACAGTGCTCAGTACATTTTGTGCACTTAGGCTCCCGCAAGGGGTTGTGGGGTTGAGCTCACTGGACTGCTCTTTTTGAATAATAGTTGCTTTTGTGTTCGTAATCCATGAATGAATTGTTGTTCAAAGTAATGCCTCTTTGTTTACTTTTCTTGTTCTACTTGTTAACAAAGCAAATTAGAGATTGTATTAGTTCCTTTATTGATTTTTAAAGGTTTTCCTTTATTGATTTTTAAAGGTTCCAAAATGTAGTTCATAAATTGTTTTTTGGGCATGTTCGATGTTGCTAGGACTTAGTTTTCTGAATGTTTTAAATGTATAATCTGCACATACACGGTTCTATCTCTTTTCCTTCTGTTAGCTTGATATATGTCGTTAGGCTAATCAAGTGTAATCTTCTCCTCTGGTCATGTATATCTCTACTTCCCCCTGTCATGGATGTTATTCCTTCTTGTCACCCTTGTCATCTTTGTCACCATGCACGCCTCTTTTTGTGCACCTTTTTTTATTTGTCTTCCATGTGCAAGACGGGATTGTTTCTGTAGGGATTCTCTCCTTGATATACATTATAGAGCTTGGGCGCATTCATAACAACTTAAGCTTTTGTGGTGTAACACCGTTCGTAAGTTTCAAGGTGCTGTATGAAGTTGGTGTAAACTGTCTGCTTATGGTTGATTTTACGGAGTAATACATGTGAAAATAAAAATATCTGCATTAGAAATGTCATTTGTGCTATATGATAAGTCATTAATGTTGTTTTTGGTTTTTCAAGTGGCGGGATCGGCTAGTTGGTGCACTGAGAGAATTGGAAGTTGGGGGTTTAGCAGAAAAAAAGCGTCACCAAGTTGGCCAGATCAATGGAAGTGTGGAGCATAAGGATGATTCACCAATTACTCAGGTATAACGATATGGTTTACCTTCTTACTTCTTCTGGAAACATTACCTAACCGATTAGTCATGTATGCATGGATGGCCAACTTAGCCTGGAGATACTTGATAATTATTGAATTTCCGCAGGAGAAGTCTTCAATTGGAGGATGTGAGGATGTGCATAGTTATACTGGGAGGAAAAGATCTGGAGTAGAGAGTGTTAGTGATGTTATTGATGATGATATGTCTGGAAAACGCATCAGATCAACACCTACTGTTTCAGAGGGATCAGAGCAAGATTTAAACGGAGATCAGGTTGACGTCCCTTCTGTTGGACTGAAAAAATCCAGGGGAGATGTGGACAATGGACCTGTGTACCAACTTGTTGCCATGTTCGGTGCATTGGTTGCTCAGGGTGAGAAAGCTACCGGATCGTTAGAGATTCTTATTTCTAGTATCTCTGCAGACTTGCTAGCTGAAGTAGTTATGGCTAATATGTGCCACCTTCCTCCCAATCACCCTACATCTGAAGGGCACGAAGAATCATCACTGGATATGGTTTCTCATCCAAATAGTGCTACCGAATTCAAAAATCTTTCATCAATTTTGACAGAATTGCTTTCTATGTCCGCTGCTCCTCTGCAGATGGATTCCTTTTTGGATGGCCAACATTCTTCATCGATCAATACTGAGGTATTATTATCTCTTCTTTAAACTCTAGATCGATGAATTTTTATGGGTTAGTTTTCTTGTGGTCAGCCCAGAGTCACTTCTTGGCTTTGCCATGGAATTGGGTATGGTTTTGTTCGAATTGAGTGACTTAATACTTAAACTTGCAGAACTCTCAAGGGGATGAGGACCCGGCTGTGGTGGCTGTGGCTGATAATGATTTGGTATGTCCTAGGGTGGAATATGAAAGTGAACAAGCACCGGTACCTCTAACTGTTTCTTCTTCTGCTGAAATCCCATCTGTTATTCCGCGTGTGGTTGCGGTGTCTAGTAAGAGTTTTGTACCATCGGAAGTCCTTGACTTCGGGAATAATGTAGAGGGTGAGATACCTGGTCTGGATTCCTGTTCTCATAGTGGTGGATTGGCTGAAACACCAATTGTTTCATCATTAGTTCCCACTGATTCTGAAGATGCAAGTCAAGAGCAAGTGACTAGTTTGGGTAGGTTGACTTTGGAATTAATGCCATCGATATCGACTGATAGGTCAGAGCCTGAGGAACTTAGCCCGAAAGCTATCACAGAGGCAAGCAGCATTAACTCCTCAATAGCAACTTCTGTAGGACTGTCTACTCAACTTGTCCTGCCCAAGATGTCAGCACCTGTTATTGACCTTTCTGACGAAGAGAAGGATCAATTGCAAAAGTTGGCATTTTCCCGGATAGTGGAGGCTCATAAGCAAATAGCTACTGCTGGAGGTTCATATGTCCGTTTTTCTTTGCTTGGCTGTTTAGGAATTGAGGTAACAATCTCCACTTAGTAAATTATTATCTTCTTCTTGTAGCGCTCATCATAATGAGCTTGATGTTGCAGTTTCATCTTCACTGGGTTTGTTATTAGGTATTGTGTAAGTTTCTTGTCTAACTTTTCATCAGCATTCTTATTTCTTTGTTGGCATCATATTCTTGTGATTTGTGAATGGCCTAGTTTGACAGGTAGTTATAGCATATTAGAGTAGCAGTAAGGTAATATGTGAATGTTTCTTACCAGGTAAATGTTTAGATACTGTTATCTTTAGAACCTTTTAAGTTGGGACTCGGATGCCTATTATCAAGATTGCAAACTTTGATGCAATGAATGTCATGATCACAAAGCTGTTGTTGCAGTCCTTGTGTTTATGTAGTCTTGGAATATGTAATGAGTCAAGGGCATAAGATAGCATCAGACAACTTGATTTACGAAGAGCTGTACTGCTTGGAATCTGTTGAAACATAGTCATTGTTTTACTACTTATTTCATTCATTTTTTCTAATTGCAAGTTCCCCATTGAGGTAGACCCCATTGTTTTACTACTTATTTCATTCATTTTTTTCTAATTGCAGTTCCCCACTGAGGTAGACCCATGGAAAATTCTTCAAAAGCACATATTTTTGGATTATACAAATCATGAGGTACGTGAATATTCTTATTTTGTTTTATCAGCTAGACCGTTCTGTTTTGTTGATTTTGAATATTACTTCTATTCATTTTGATTTGTGTACTATATGTCCCCATGACCTGAATTGTAGTGTAAATAAAAGAAAGATAATTAGTTCAAGGTTTGTGTTTCTTTTTGTTGTACTTGTTTTGCTAGTTCTTTTTCTGGATTTATGGTTGCTTGGGTTTTGGGGGTGACTCTATTCACGATAGGATTTCCATGTGGAACTTGTGGTTGAATTGATGTAGGTTGATATGGAAGGACTAATAGGGGAATGTTCAGGGCTTCCTCCCTTGCAGTACTCTATGAATTATACAGTGTTTGTGGTAAATGTTGTCGGTATCTGTATTTCTCATCAAGCCACAAGTGTCATGACTGAAAATTTCTCAACTTTCGTGACACTCTCTGAGCTCTTCTATGACTGGGACTTGGTTGTTGCTCCATTTTCTTAGGATTTGAGTGTTGATTTTCTGGGTTTGTTTCATCTTGATTCTGCGTTTTGAGTGCGCTGGTTTTACAAGATTAGATATGCCAAGATTCATTTTGGCTCTTTCGTAGGGTGTCCGAGCCTTAGAATTAGCAGTTCGCCTTTGAAACATCATCTGGAGAGACGGCGGTGATAGTACTTGACAGTTGCTTAACTTTCTGAGAGTGAACTTGCCTTGTAAATAGATTTGAACATTTTTGTCCTTGCTATTAGCATGTGTTGATCATTGTTCAGATTTGGACTGTAGATAATGCTTTATGACCTCGGATTCTGTGAATATTTCACTTGCAGATGTAGTCTGTCATGAAGTTGTCTGCGTACTGTTCTCTCTTTCTTAAGTTCCAAGTCCAACCATATGTTACCTTCTTGCAAAATTAGTCCTTCCCTTCCCTTCCTGCTCATGCATTATTTTGTTTCTTTGTTTTGTGTATAAGCTTTTATGGGGTCTAAAGAATTATTCTGGTCGTTCTTTGGGATTGTAGTTTGGTCAATTTTATTCCGAAGAGCTTCCTTGACAACATACTTAGGTTGGACATCAGTGATTATTTGTTTTTAAGAGTTGTTCGTTATTATAGCTAATTTGTGTCTAGAAGTTAATTTGTGTCCCTTGAGGTGAATTTTGATCCCTTGGTGTGACTAGAAACTGACCAAGGCCATCCTTAACTTCCAAGTGGTTGGAGTTAAGGCTTCATCAAGTTCCATGCTTTAGTTTCAAGAATGAGCTAAGCTTATCTTTAGTTACCATTGGTATATCATCTAAATAAGCATATATTGGTACTTACCAAAAGTAATTGTTTGTGCAGAAGATCTAAATATGTGATAATGTGAACTAAAAGAGACAAATCTCTTGTGATGTAGTATTTTTGAGAAAATTGGAGTTGCCTGATTTGTTGTACAAGATTCTTATGTTTGTTTCTTAGTGTGGTTCTTTCCCTTCTTATCTTGATTGTACAAAGATTAGGCTTTGTATATGTAGTTTTTGTTCTATTTTGACTTGCTTGCGTTGTGCTCAACTGAGGTTCTATTCACAGAAAACTTCTCTTGTTCATGAAAATGAACTTTTGGCTTTGATTATTCGTACTTGGTCATCAAGTTGCATATAAACTGACGTTACTTGTGGGATGTCTTTAGGGACACGAGTTGACATTGCGCGTCCTCTACAGGCTGTTTGGCGAAGCAGAAGAGGATCGAGACTTGTTTTCCTCGACAACTGCAACCTCTGCATATGAAATGTTCCTTCTGACTGTGGTAGGGATCCTTTTCCTTTTTCTCCCATATAATGCTGCAAGAAAGGTGATTCAGTGTTCTCTACTTCTCTTCCCTTTCATTTCTATGCAGGCAGAAACACTTCGAGATTCTTTTCCAGCTTCTGACAAATCTTTGAGTAGGTTGCTAGGTGAAGCTCCTTATCTACCAAAGTCCATTTTTAAACTGTTAGAAAGCTTGTGTTGTCCTGGAAACAGCAATAAAGATGGGGAGTTACAAACTGGAGATCGTGTTACCCAAGGCCTCAGTGCTATATGGAGCCTGATTTTGCTTCGTCCTCCTATTCGGGATGTCTGTTTAAAAGTTGCTTTACAGGTTTATTTCTCAATTTCCTGGATTTGATTCTTTTGTGTTTATTTTGTTGCTATATGCCTTATTGACATTGGGATGGTTTTATAGGCTTTCTTCTGTAGCCATTTCCCCCTCTCTTAATAGCTTTATGAAAACTTTTGACTCCATAGATAAAGTCCAAATGTTCACCTGTTGTAGCTTTTTCTTGGTTTATTTTGTTAGATAAGCACTGAAATAATCATTAGAAGAAGGGGGAGCGGAAATTTTTTATTCACACTTGGATAACTGCAGCTAATGGTATTGAGTAGGCTGTAGTGGGCCTTTTATAGTACAATATACACTGCAGGGGCCCTGAACTTGATTCTGAACTTGATTACTTATTGGCGCATTTTTCCGGAGGGAGGAAGTCACAAAGTTTCTTGTTTCTAGTCTTCTGGAATTTCTGAACTCTTTTTACATTTCTTGTCCCAATCAGTACATGTGAAGTTTTGTTACATTTCTAGTTACTATCTAAGCGGTAACGTTTCTTGCCCCACATTCCATGTTCTAACTTCTGGATTTTCTTTGACCCCTCAAAAGAGTGCTGTTCATCAGTTGGAGGAAGTGCGCATGAAGGCTATACGTCTGGTATCCTCCGTACAACTTTCTTTTGAATTGGTGAAGTTGACGTCCTTTCATTTAATTCATCTAATTTTATTTTTGTCTTTCTACAGGTGGCAAATAAGCTCTATCCTCTATCAGCAATTGCCCGACAAATAGAAGATTTTGGGAAGGAAATGCTGTACTCTATTAGCTCTGGTGATCATACTATGGACACAGTTGATAGCGATGGATCTGAATTGCAAAAGGTAAAACAACCAGAGCACTCGCTAATGCTAAGAGCAGTACGCATTGATGTTAACATTCTGCAATTTCATGATGCAGCCGATAACTTACAATCTCTTTTTTTGATCGACATCCGATAACTTGTATGAAATAACCCTACATTTTATTTTTAAGCCAGCTTATTTCGAATCTCAAGACGGGCCTTAGTCTCCTTTTGGTTTCCTGCTAATACAGTTATACCACTTGCTATTTGTACTGACAATTATACATCAGAAAATATGCGGTTATTTTATTGCGGGGAGACTCAGAGACATTGGCTTTTATTCTATCACATGGTATACCATTCGGGTTGGAACAGAACAATACGCGACATCCAACACTTTGAACCGTTATCAAAGCTAAAATAGAATGGTAAATATTTGGATAGAAAAACTCAAAATTTGTACGCCAATGCTGATGCTTGAAGTTTTACAGAATGCTAATTTCATTTCCCTTAATTTTTAGGCTTGTAGAGTGTGAATGTCAAAATATTTTTAGCAATTTTTAGCTAGCACATACCTTGTTGGGAGTCCACAGAGCATCACACTTATGAAATATAGGTGACAGTGGTACTTCCGAATTTTTAACTTTTACTCCATCTCCCAAATTTTCCAATGTTGGTGACTAATAGTTTTTTCCAGCTTAATACTCCCTCACCCTCATCTTGCAGAAGGGCATGTTTGCATTTTTTTACAACATACCCTAATTACCAAAGTGGGTGATAGTTTGTATTTTGAGATGTTTTTTTACCTCAACACAGTATTTCCAGTATTTTTCATTTGGGTGAGGGTTTAGATATCAGCATCCTCTTTGGGAGTCTTTCACCTTTACAGAGTGTCAACATTATTTGAAATATGGACAGACACAATGTGATGTAGTAGTTTATATGGGTCTTATTGTCATGATGTAGTAGTTAAAGGGTCTTAGTGTCATTTTGTGTCTCTAAATGTAAGGGGTAGTATAAATAGTGTAAGAGTCATCATTTTGAGTAGTTTTT